>JANHZU010001501.1:551837-572931 GCA_032468055.1 Acrochordus granulatus | reverse complement strand
TTTCCTTTCCTTTCCTTTCCTTTCCTTTCCTTTCCTTTCCTTTCCTTTCCTTTCCTTTCCTCTCCTCTTTCCTTTCCTATCCTTTCCTCTTTCCTTTCCTTTCCTTTCCTTCACTCTTTCTGGGTCTCTTTTGGGCTTGGCTTATTTGATTTGTCTTGTGGCTGTTTCCAAAAGCCAGTGTGCCTCTTTTCTAGGACGAGGGTTCAGGCTGGCTCTTTGAAAGGCAGGGGTCCCTGTTTTTCTCCAGGTGTCAACCATTCGGGGGTTCCCACTGCAGCGGTGGTGGTGGGGAGAGCAGGACCTGTAGAGAAGGAGATATTTAACAATCTCACCCCTTGACACTGGCTTCTCTGCTTCCTTTTATTCTAGACTTCGAAAAGTCTGCCAGCAAGACAGAATTCCTGCCAGCATGTGTTTTATGCCAAACCCAAACAAAATTCCCCCCTTCCCTCCTTGGCTGCCTTCAGCCCCATCTTTTTAATTGGATCCCACAAGTTCGTCTGCTTGCTTGCTTGCTTATTTATTTTTAACATGGGAAGCGGGCGGAATGCAACATTGTTCAGTCTGAATCCCTTAGCCAATAGCTTGCGGTTTGTTTGTTTTTTTAGTTTGTTTGTTTGTTTGTTTAACTGAGCAGATTTCGTACCCGAGGGGTTATCTGTAATACTCCATCAGTAGGGGATGTAAAAAATACAAAACGTATTCTCTCCCCTTTTTCCTTAAATGCAGGGCAGACGGGTACCTTGGGTCCTGTTGTGATTTAATAATGTGGTAGAGAATTGGGCAGGGTCCACAATCTTAAAATGATAGTCAGATTGTCCCCAATAGAAATGGAAACTTGCGCAAACCATCTTTTAAGGTCTTCTCCTCCTAATTAACAGCAGCCGGTGGAGATCCTGTTCTTCTCATTAAGACTAGGTCTGCTTTGCACCTGGAGGGGAGACCACTAGGAAACCCAAAACTGCAGACCAGACTGGGAAATCAAGGCGTGGAAAGGGATTTACATATTTTTGCCCATCTGTGTAGCCACCAGGACTCAACCTCAGCTGGAGGGAATCTTCCCCTTTTAATTTACACAGTAACCAAAGATCTATGGGAAGAGCCAAAAATTACTCAAATCAAGAACTGATCTCGAGCTCCTACAAACTTCACTCTGTTAGAGGAGTGCAACTGACCTCCCCAAGATTGTAAGCAACCCCAAAACCTGGACTGTGCCCCCCTTGTCAAATCACAGCTTTTGTGACAGAGAAAGAGAATTATGCCTTGAAGTAATTTTTAACCATATTTTATTTCAGTGTTGGTGAAATGAAATCCAGTTTACTTTTAATCTTGGCTATGCTCACAACGTAGTCTTTGGAATTCAGTTCACCCATTCAGTGCTTAAGTGTGAACTTTTTAATACACACACTCCAAAATGGTCTCCAATCTGAGTTTTGAACTGAATGCATACTAAATACTTTGTCAGCTGCCCTTTCATTTGTCCTTCCAGGGGAATGCCGCTCTTCCTAAAGGCAAAGAACCTGTCATTTTGGGATGGGAAGAGCAAGAGGGCAGCAAATGCAGTACCTTGTTCTAGAGACAGCCTTCCCTAGTGGGGGTATCCTGGCCCTGGGGGTCCTAACCCTGGTCCATTTTGGGAACACGCCCTCCGCCAAGATAAGGTCCTCAGTGCTTCTCATGCAGAACCAAGCCATTTACACTCTTAGCAGCAACTCTTAAGTATCTTTATTAATTAGCCCTGAAATATTTGCAGTAAAAGCCCAATGATTTATTTTTTAATGGTTTTAAAACAAGAGAGAATTGACTTTTAAGAAAACAAGCCAGTTGCTTGCTTGCTTGCTCAGAACCCGGAGGTGGGATGGTGTTGCAGGATGTCCCTTAGGCAGGCATGAAAACACACAACAGTCTCCGAACTGGTGCCAAGCAGGAATTGGTGAGGAGTTTGCTGTTTGCTCTTGAAAAGAGCTAGAGTGGGAGAGGTGATGAGTGACAGCTGGGCAGCTGCTCCCCTGTTTTTTTGAAACCTAGACATCCCCACTCCAGTGAATTCATCTGCAAGAGACAGACAGGCTCCACCGAGCCAGGTATTAAAGCCAAGGGAAGAACTGAGCCAGTTTTTTGTCTGCGTGGCCCAGAAGCCGGATTGAGAAATGGCCAGGATCAAGCATCCTAAAAGACTGGGCTCCATCAGCTGCCTTCTCCCCATCTTTTGTGCAAATCGTAGAGCTGAAACTCTTCCTGTTCTTCTGCTTTATGGTGACTTTTCCTAACCAGGCTTTTGTGAGCTCAGCTTGTATTTATGTCATTCGTAGGGTGTCCGTGGTTAAAGTAAGTAGTCTGGTGGTAGCAGCAAACTTCTTGGAAGACGAATGGCTGCTCCACTCCTGCCTCATTTATGCACTCACAGCCACCTCTGGGGTGGAAAAAATATTTTAAGGTGTTGGGAGAGTAAAAGCTGCTTCGTCCAGAGCTGGCATCGTGCAAGAAGAAAAGATGGATGGTTGTAGTGATTGAGGAGGGAGGGGTCGGAGGGGCGATTATGTCCTGTTTTCCTCACAGCTTTCTCCCCGACTCAGTCCTTGCGATTATATTATTCCTTGCAGATAGCAATCAACTGGAAGGAAGTGTGTGTCTAATTTGCATGAGATTATTTAAAACAAAAAAAAAGTCTGCATTAGTCAAGGGTGATGGTAAACAACACAGGGAGAAAGAAGCCTCCTTGTAACAGAGCCGCCGCTTCGCTTTTCAAGGCCAAATTGGCAGCTTTCTTTATTGTTCCTTTTAACCTTTGGGGGCATCCAGGTCTTCTGCAGGAGATCACAAAGCGGGGCTTTGAAGGGGGAGGATACTGGCAGGGAACAGAAGGAAGAGAGTCAAAACTCATAGGTAATTGGGAGTTTTCTTAGCAGGCATGGTCTGAAACATGAACTCTGGTGCAGGGCTTCAATCAAAATTTGGGTCATCTGTCCTCTTGCTCGAGGAAATTATATTGGTAAAAATTGTGTCCAACCCTGAGGAATTCTGGGAGTTGAAGTCCACACATCTTACAGTTACAATGGTTGGACATGCCTGATGTACGCTTTGGGTTCCATGGGATTCTTCTTCAGAGCGTGATGTTTACAGGACATGTGAATTGCTTGGTTCATCAACGGGAGAGAAAGATACCCTTTGATAAAAAAGGACAAAAATTCAGCATGGATTATAACAGTATTTTAGGGATAGAAAACACACAGCTGCTCTTATCTAGTCATTGGTTGCCCCGAAGGGTGAGCCAGATGTTTTTCAGAAAATCATCTGCACTGGTTTGCCTATTTCTGAACATGGCAGTCTGTTCAGCTACGAGTAGGGATATCCCCCATTCGTCCAATTCTTTATAACCTGATGTGGAAGGACAGAGAAGCTATCTTGACATAAATTGTTTGAACCTCTTCCCTCTGGACGGCGTTACAGGATATTGCATACCAAACAACTAATACCTGACTCAGGCTATAAGACAGGACACAAAGTGCAAAGAACTCTAAATTAACCGAGAAGTTCTGCCCAACGTGGATACGTACTTATGAACCGATCGTGGTTCTAATTCTACAACTTTATTCCTTTTCTACTGGCTGCATAGTTTGGATGCACACTTTACTGTTGAATACACAATTTCGTTTATTCGTTTATGTTACTATTTTATTTACTTGCAAGAGCAACTGTACCGGAGTCAAATTCCTTGCATCTCTAACCAAGCTTGGCCGATAAAGTGTCACAATCTGCTCTTGTACCTCATCTCTCATCATGCTAACTCACTGACCGGGATGATGAGAGAACGTGAGATTGAGGCCTGCTCCGGTGTGAGTCAACCTCAGGTGGGACCCTTGGCTTTCTCAGAGGAGGTCTCGGTGTTGTCGACTTGTTTCCACTGAGGGCAGTTTAGATGCCTGAGGGCAGTTTGACTGGTAGACAACTTACTTTCCTAATATCTGCTATCCACAGATAGTGCCCATAATTCCCCACCTCCCTATTTCAAAAAAAAAAAATCCCCTCCACTTTACAAGAATCCTCAGTAAAAGCCACGGTGCTCTGGCTAATCCCATTGTTGCCAGTTAATATGACCAGATTAATGCACAGAAATGAAATTTTATCTCTTGATCCCCTCTGAACAGGATGTGAATTGAGCTAGGAGGAGGGATGGCTAACAATGAATGCTATTTCCTGAGTTTTCCAGTTTGGGAGACCTCAGGAACAAAGGATTTCTCTGTGGTTTGTTGAGCAATCTTTAATGATAATATTTATCGCAAATGTTTTTCTCCAAATGGGAAGAGGGAAGTAGGCTGCTTGGCTGGGAACTTTTAATTATTCCGTCCTTCTGATGGGCTTTGTGATGAGGGAATTGCAAACAAATAAAACCAAAATGGCTTCTTAATAACAGTGGGTAGATTCCTTCCCTTTTAATGGCAGGTGGAAGACCTTGGCCCAATAAACAGCCTTCCCTATCTCGGCCTCAACTCCCCAGACAGGTTGGGACTACAAATACCATAGCGTCTCGCCAGTCGGCTCTAGAAAGCAGTTACATTTACCTCACTAGCCCTTCCCTTCCGTGGCCAGAATGTCCCCCCAGTTGCTTTACGTGCGAGAAAAAGAACAGCCTCGCGGGCGTGAAACGGTGGGAAGTCTGCCACGTAGAGTCTGCTTTGTTTCCTGCAGCACCGCATCTGAGAAATAAAGCAGCTGCTTTAATGAGCCGCAGGCCTGTGTCGGTAGTCCCACACTTTTGAAGGGCTTCCTCCAGTTCAGGGGGCAGGTGCTGAATCTCGAAAGCGCTGAACGCGCCGGGAAGTCTGGGTTCGCGTTTCACGGCTGGGAGGTGCTTGTGAGAATCCAGCGGCTCGCTCCATGCTTAATTTCCATGAGGAATTTGTTTTGGCTTTTTCAAGCGCCCCGACAAACTCGCGAGTCCAGGCGGGAGTTTCCACACGTGAGTCCAGGAATCGCCGGACCCCGTCCTCTCTCACGGTGCGTTCATCTCGGCTTGGGCTCACTTCCGCCAGGGAACGACACCTGCCGTCGCCGAGTCCTGGGATCCGGCTTCTGGGGCGGGAACGCTCCTTGCGCTGTGCCCCTGCCCTTTCTAGTTCATCGCAGCCTTTGGCGAGGGGGCTTTGCAGCCGGGCGGATGAACCTCGCCTTGCTTTCTGTCTGCAGCGAGCGTTGTCGCCGCCTGTTAAACACCAGCCCAGCTGTGTGTAGGACTTCCTTCACATGTGCTGGTCGGCCGCTGCTTCCCTCGCTTTCTCCTTCTTGTTGGCCAAATTTTTTCCACATGTTCGGGCGTAGCCAAAGGGGAAATCCCGGCATTTCTCCAGTCCGTCTTGCCAGATGACTTCCCGGCGTGCTGGAGAAAACCCTCGTGGCCCAAGTGGCAAACCTTTCCAAGCCACGGGACGTGGGTCTAACGTCCGAGGCTTGTCAGTCTCTTGGTTTTCTTCTCCCCAGTGTGCTGCGTCCCGCCCGTGCTACTCATAGCCAGACCTGTTTCCCCGTTTGCCTCCCCCCCGTATTTATTTTGGCATTTGTCATAAAATAAAGCAAATTATTCCCATCTCCAGAAACAATCTAGACTAATTAGTTGTCTAACCCAATAATTAGCTTTTTGTTTCCCTGTCTGATTTCCTACATTATTGTTAGTTTTCTCCCCACTCACAAGTTGTCTTTTTTTCACACCATTACAGATTAAAATGAGCCACATTTGCAGTTGATGGTGCATATTTTCCCTCCATTTGTTTATTTTTTCCAGAGGAAGAATGGAGGAAATGCAATAGAAAAACTACTTCAAAAGCAGCCATAAACGCAAAGATAAATTAAGGAAATTGAATGAGCCACATTTGGAAAGTGGCAGCGAAGACTAATATGCCATTGCTTAAGGTTAAATTGCAACAGGGTGAAAGGATATATTTTTACCCGCCCTGTCTTTGCAAATCCAAAATTCAGGATTTTGTTTTGTTTGCTTGAAATAGTTTTCTGAGACTTCTGTGGAACTTTTCTAGGGATTCGGGGATTGTTTTTGGCAAACTGGGGAATTTTCACAATGAAGTAACTCAAATGGTGAGGAGAGCAGAACTGAGGATGCTTTGAAAAAGCGATACCTTTAGCCTGGAGGAGAGAAGATGCAGGAAGCAAGGTCGATGCCCGAAAGGTAGAAATTAGGCCAAGTTGGCATTCGTGTGCGAAATCTGCTGATGGCTCCTGGCCCTCTAAAAAGGGGCGCGTTTGATGCCACTTGAGTTGGGCTTAACGGTAATCCGTGCCAGTTGCTTCCCAGTCGACTATTTCATAATTTCCCTTTTTGGTCACATTTACATTCGGTCAAACGTTTTGGGAGCCTCTGGCAGCTGTCCTAACCGTCTTGTGGGGAGAGGCGCAAGTCCTCGTGCACTTCCGACATCTAGAGAGCTGAAATGCTGTCGGTGGAGGACATTTCAGAGGAGCAGATCCTTTGGATTGTCGTTGGACTGAGGAGGGGAGGAGGGGTGGATTTTCCCACTGAGATAAGAGTAAGGTGCTGAATCTCGGTCAAGGAGGCAGGATCCTAGTTGCAGTCCGTGTGAATTCTCTGTACTGGTAGAGACCTTCCGGTGAGCAGGGCAGTCTCCCACGAACCCTTCCTGTGCTTCTCCCTCCAGGACTCACAGACGAAGAAATAGATCTGGCATTCCAGCAGTCGGGCACTGCAAAAGAGGAACCTCAGCCTCACCACCTCTCCCCGCAGTTGGTGACAACTCAGTCCGCACCGCTCGCATCATGTAGTAAGTAGCCTGACGGAAGTCGTAAAGCTGTTTTATTTCTGGGTAATTACTTGGCCTTCTCGTTTTTGTTTTTTTCTGAAGGGCTAATAGAGTCTCCTGGTCAAAGTGGGAGTTGAAATCCACACATCTTAAAGTTGCCAAGATTGAACACGTCTGGTCTAAGTCCATGTTCATCTCTCATGCTGCCTTTCCCAGTCATCTGAAATATCTTCTTCATTACCTTCCTTTCTCAAGGTTGAAATTCCTCTCAGTTGCTTGGAAGAGGCAAGAAATCTACTACCACCTGTTAGTCCAAATAAAGATTTTGTGAATGTGGAATATATCTGTCTCCTTGCTGTAGCTTGACTCTTGGCCCTGCTCATGGAGACAGAAAGGGAATTAATTAATTGTGGCAACAACTCAGACTTGCAATAAAGTTGCTCCCCTTTGGATCTGAAAAGTAATTCAAACGGTCTTCTACAACAGGCTTCATGGTGATCCAGAAACGAGAAAATAATGTGGAAGTATAGATTATCTCACATCTAACATTACTGTAGAATCAGAGCATGATCAGTTGAAACGGTATTGGGTAGATAAGCCAACTCCCTGCATACAGAAAGACAGGATGTCAGGGAAACAGCTTGCTTAAAATTGCAACATAGAGAAGACATATATCTTTATGTATCTTATGATTTTTTAAAACAGCTCACTCCAAAGGGAAGGTTGCATCTTTAAATGAAAAAATGCTTGTCTCCTTTTAGAGCATTTTCAAGAATTGATCCAGCAGTAGATTAAATCTTTGTTGTCACCTGCTTTGCAGAATGGGAAGATAGTGGTTTGGGGTGTAAACCTAGCAGCTATAAGTGGCTTGTCGCTTCTTCCTGTGACTCAGAGCTCTCTGTTGCCAGAGCAGGCACCAATTCACTAGTGAATCAAGCACAGCAGGGCGTGCAAAAGCGTGCACGCTGTCAGTGGGAGAATGAATTCTCCCTCTTCACATCTGCCCTTCCTGCCAAGAAGTGTCAAAACTGTTTCTTAAAAAAGAAAGAAAGAAACCTCCAACTCCTTGATTTTGATTAATATGGAGAAACAAGACTTGGGTTGACTGATAATAAAACTGATAAATGACAAGCGAATTACTTGTAGCAGAAATTTATTACATAAAATATCTTTTATTTGACATACGATTAGTTGGTGGGAGCATCACTCAATCTGACTAGTTTAAACATGCTCCTAAAGTGAACCCCCTTACTTGGAGGGTGAAAGAAAGGAAGAGGAGGAGGCAGGAAAAAAATCTGCTACTGGCATTTATGAAATACTGTAATCCCACAGTAAGGATGGCTTTGAATGTTTAAATGATTGATAGGATTTATATGGTCTTTCCCCCTCCTGCCTGAACCAACTTCATTACATACAAATTCTGGGGAGTTTCTTACCCATGGTGTGGAAAAAATGCTTGCATCTCCTAAGCATTGTCAGGATAACCTGAATTTTTATGACTATAAACCAACTTTTGGGGTATTTCCAATTGGTACTATGAGCAGTAGTACCAAATAGGTTACTTGGAACAGTTTAAGGATGCCCACCATGCATGCAGTCATGCAGAGTTAAATTCGTTATTGTTTTGGAAGACAATTAGCTAACTTAGGCATCCTTGTCACTACCTGAATTGCTGTTCTTAGTTTAAAGTTTCAAAACACTGTTTTTACTATTCAGCATAGCCCTTCTTACCTTTCAAGGGAGGCATGTGCATTTATAAATGAACTTAGAAGAATCTACCACAGTGTTTTCCAAGTTGGCAGCTTGAAGGTATGTGAACCTCAGCTCCCAGAATTCTGGGAGTTGAAGTCCACACATCTTCAAGCTGCCAACTTTGAAAAATACTGGTCTGCAACTAAATAAACCTTTTTCTTGTGGGAATCTGAATGCACATTTACTTTGGCACTGAATGCACATTTACTTTGGCACTGAATGCACATTTACTTTTGTAAGCACATCCAGGCATATCTTTCAGTCTCACCTTGTCTTGAACCAGCAGCCTTTAGAAATCTGCACAGGTCACTCTCGCAGTTCCCAGAACTGGTTCCAGGCTTACCAATTTTTTCCTCCCACCGTCTCAGCCAGAAAAGCAAATGGCAAATTCTCCCTCTCCACTTCAATTACCTCTTTCCCTTTCTCCTCGCTCTCTTTATTTTTTGCCACAAGACAAAATTGTTTCACACCTCCCGAAAATGCGCAAAATGGCATTTCAGTTCCTTCTCTTTATAGACTCTCTGAACTTTCTGAAAGATCATCCCGGTCCCTTTTCATTAATAATGAAAACCAGGGGGCAATAAAATGTTCTTAGCGTGAGCATGACGGGAACAGAGGGAGAGATGGAAGGGGTGAGAGGCCACCACAGATGGAGCTGGGCGGAAGACCCATAGGTGTCTTTGAAGGAGGTTTTGGAGGTCAGAGCAGTAGAGGACAGGAGAAGAACCATCTTGCTCTGCTCTGCTAAGCCCCAAATTATTGACCAGATAAAGATGTCAAACTTCTATGACTGTCAAGAGTAACCCCCTTCATTTGTAGTTCATATAAGCCTAATTGGGATAAATGTTGGCAGTCGGAGGCAGGGATGGGAATAAACCTCCCATGCCTTTCCCACCAGGTCTCCAGCCTTCCTAAAGATAAATATTTGTATCCCTTCTTCAGGAAATGATTTAAATATTGGTGGGGTGGGGAGGGAGAGATCTCTGTATCTTTCTAAATATACGCGGCTTTCCACTCTGATTTATTTATTTATTTGCTCGCTCGCTCGCTGTCCTCCTCAGGTCCCCCGAGCTCCAGATGGAGAGATTATGGTGCCCTAGCAATTATTATGACTGGCATTGCAATCGGTTTCCACCAGCTCTACAAGGTAAATGATTCTGATTTTCTCAGGGCGGTACAAAGCCACCCTTCACCTCAGCCTTTATTTCACCATCTTGACTAACAGGCATCAAAAGGGGGGTCTTTCACAGACACATTTGCACGCATTTCCCTTCTGCCGTCTTCTGTAAAGAGGGAAATTTCTATGCAAGGGCTGGACCAGGGACTGCGTATCTTCTTGCCTAACTGACCTGGTCTTTCACTGTTTCTGTTGATCACGTTGGCATACTTCCCAAATGTGCCTCTGTACTTATCAGCTGATGAGGTAAGCACACTATTCCTCAAGTCAGCATTTTCTCAAATCCTCTTTTTTGGCAATGTATTCCCTTTAGTTTGACGACCTGGGTACCTATTCGGCGTAGCTTGCTCTTGGGAATGCATTCCACTGAATGAAGGCGGTGAGAGGTATAGCTTGTGTCTCTGGGTGTTAAAAGGAGCCCCCCATTTTTATTCATGAAGTGTGAAGGGCTATGCAAATTCCTACACACAGCAGAGACCAAACGGCTGCATTATTAAAGTGGAGAACTTATTTCTAAGTCCTAGGCACTTCTGTTTGGTGTGCATATTTTTTACAAAGTAAACTCCCTTGAAGAATTACCTTTAAAACTCTCTCTCTACATCTGTACTTTTTTTTTGTTTTTGTTTTATAAAGTAAGGATAGATCTGGATGAAGAGCTGAACTGCTCTAAACTAAATGATCCAAACATTTTCCCAATTATTGGTAAGGGGGCGAATGCTTGCAAATTCACTCTGGGCAGAGACCCTAATACAGAATGTATCCTTCTCTGCCTGCCTTTAAAATCGGTTTCTAGTTTGTTTCAGAAGTACTAAACATAGACTGACAAAGATGAGAAACTGTGATCAGCTGTGGCATCTTGGTTTGTTGCAGTTTGCACAAGGGGAGAAATGAAAACGGCAGAGAAGATTCGGGGTCATTATTAAATCAGGATTTAATTGTCTGCCCTCAGTCAGTGCCTTAATCAAAATATAATACAAAATCTGAATAAGGGGAGTTTGCCATGGTTTTTATGTTTTGATGGCTTGGACTTACCTATCAAACATGAACGAAAAAAAATATATTATGCAACAGTTGTGTTGCCTTGAGTTTGAAGTCGGCACCACGACCGAGGTATCACAAATCCTAGTTTCCTTAATTGCGGCTTCAGTCACATCTGGGAGGGCTGCGATCCCAACTCTCCACTCTGCCAACAGCAGTGAAGTCCTCGGTGCAGCCTGTCAGCATATCGGTGGTATAATGTGCTTGGCACCAGATCTGCCTTCTCCAACCTGAGAACTGAGGAATGTAGGGAGACTGGTCTACAGTTGGAACCAACTAACTTCTGGTCTCTCTCTTTCTTCCTTGCAGAAATATCTGCTTCCCCTAATCATGGGAGGTAAGGAAGACAGGAAACAATTGCAGAGGATTGAGTCAAACATCTCCGAAATGAGTGGCAGTGTGACGCAGACAGGTAAAAGATTAATGATCCCATCAGCTCTGCCCCTCGCGGCCCCTCTCCTGGCATCTCCCTCCTCCCTGGCCTGCCTGCCTGCCTTTCCCCCAGCCTTTTTCCCCCATCTCCACTTTATGTGGCGACTTCATTTATCTGCTCTGAGAAATCTGTTCACATTTGCAAATGAAGCTGCCGTCATTTCGGTTTAATTTGAAATTGCTTGTTTACTGTCGGCGCGGCCTCAATTAATTATGTTTTTACGGAAAGGCTCCCAACCTCAGAATATTAATAAGGGGAATAAAATGACAGCCTTTCGAAGGGGCTGTAAAGTTCATTTTTAATTTCTGCTTCTCGGAGTATTTTCTTTGGGGTCGGGTGTTTTGGTTTCACGCATACACACACAACACACACACACATGAAAAAAATGGTACCTGTTTCCCTCTCCTCAAATCACATTTTTCCTTCCAAGAATTCAGTGCAGGGTCAGAAAAGTCTGTAATTATGGAGCATCCCCTGACCCCTTCAGCTTTCTCTGTTATTGACTCTTTAGGGCACTGTTTATTATCTGTGCCCCGTTAGACGGCCGAGATTAGCTGTTACCTGTCATGCCTGTGGAATGTTTTCTTTATCGGAATGGAACTGCTAAATTACAGTTTTAAACCAAAAACACCCCACCTCTTTTACTGTTAACGCCATTTTCCTCCAACATGTGTGAGTTTCCATCTCAGGGTTGGATAGTCCTTAATCCAGCTTTGCTGAATCTGAGACACTCGCACACGGGTGTTGCACTGTAGCATCCAGCATTTGAGCCTCATGGTACAGCATCAGGAGCAGTGCTTCTCAACTTTGGTAGCTTAAGGTTGTGTGGACTTCAGCTCCCAGAATTCCCCAGCCAGCCTGGCTGTGATCCAGAAGGCCGCCCAGGTGTGGCTGAGTCTAGTTTGGAGAAGAAAGGCAGGGCTGAACAGGTGATAGAAAAACATTTTCTGCATTCCATCGCTGAGAGTTGGATGATAAAAGAAGGCAAGAAAGGAAGAAACCTCCGAAAGGCTCCGTCGGTCCTTTTTCGGGGGAGTGAAGAAGAGAGGTCCTGCTGCGTGGTCGGGGGACCTCCGTCGTGTGGTGAGACCAGGACTGCGCTGGGTTCTGGCCTCAGCCTCTTTCCTGGCCGGCCAGCAGAGCGTTTTCCTTGCCTACCGCGGAGGCAGATAAATTACCCTGACGCTGCGCCCATTCAGAGAACCTGTGCAAATCATAGGCGGTCGTAATTAGAAGGGAGAGGTTTCAGATGGATACCCTGTGAGCTACAGACATCTATACAAAGGGGAGATAAAGTAGGAATGGTGAAGATTAGATACGGCGCAGGTAGATTACGCAGAGCTCAGATAAATTATAAGCGGTTAGAGGAAGTGGAAGCTCGTAGATAAATCAGGCATGTGAGCAACGAGGGGATCTTGCCTCTCTGTGTTCGAGGAATCTCTCTTTTCTTTTTTCCTTGATTTTTTTATTTATTTGTTTGTTAGATTTATATGCCGCCGAAATCAAAGGGCTTGCAGTATGTATGCCTGTCCTAATTTAATCAACGTTCTGTTTTTCCCTTCTTCTGTTTCCTTACACAGTGACTCAGCTTCAGAGCACTCTAGCGTCTGTCCAAGAACTGTTAATTCAACAGCAGCAGAAAATCCAGGAGTTAACCCAGGAACTAGCCACCTCTAAGGTATCACGTTCTCTGACCCACATACATACCATTTACAAAAGTTTTGTGAGCCCTTCCCCCCACCCCTTCAGCCCCAGTAAGGTGCCTGGAAAAGCTTCAGAGAGGAGAACCTGCTCTGTAGCTGAATGGAGCGTCTGTATTTCGAAGAAGTCTACTTCGCTGCCAGTGCTGACCAAAAAATCTTAAGGGATTGGTTCATGGATTTATGGAGAAACAGTAACAAAAATTACTAAGTGGTCCACTTATCCCCATCTTTTAGGAGATAGTCCATGGAGGCACATAGGATAAACTAGGCAGTGGGGATACCTTGAGCTCCCTTAAGCCAGCAGCAGCCTTTCATGTGTCATTTCATGTCTTCCTTTTGCTGTCTTGGGTGGCCTACAGCTAGGCAGGAAACGGGTGTTTTGTCTTCCTTTTGCTCCGAATTGTTACCATTAAGAGCACATGTCATGCTTTAAGAAAGAGCACGGTGCTTTGGCGTGTGGGGAAACCTTCAAAAGTCTTTCCCCCTCCATTTATTTGCCTTAACACACACACATCTTCAAATAGCAGCACGTTGCCCTATGACCAAAAACATTCTAGACATAAATGTGTGTGCGCGCGCGCATATAGAGAGAGCGAAGAACACACTTGGCTGAACTCAAACTGCAGAGTGAAAACAAACAGGAAAAGTAAGAGTTTTCTCAGCTGCGGTCTAAGTTTTTCTATCTGCTTTTCAAACGGCCATCAGCATGTTGTAAGAATTAAAAAAGAGAGACTTGAAGTAATTAAAAGAATCTACACTGAGATTTTAAGGGGGGGTGGAGAAGACAGAGGCCAACCTCCAGGCGTACGATTCCCATTCTGTGTGTGTACAAGTGTGTGTTTAAAAGAGGCTGTTTTAAAAAGCCCCAGATGTCAGGCTCGAGTTCTTAAATCCTCCAACATCTGGCACCAGATGTGCCTTGGAAACACGAACGCCTTTGCAGGCCAGCGAGTGGAAAGCTCTCTCTTGTTAAAGTACTTCTGTAGGCTTTCCAAAGCCTGGGAGAGCCAAAACGGTGGCTGCCAGGCAGGGGTGGGGGGAGAGCGCGCGTTCCCCGGGGACCACATCTGTGCCTGAGTTTGCCAGCTGTGACAACGCTGAGCCCGCTGCTGCCTGGAGAAGAGGCTAAGCAGGGTGTCTGCTGCCGAGCCAGCCAGAGCCAGCTGTTAAGGACAGCTTAGTTCTGCCTGGAAGATTGGACTTCCTCTCATTCTGCGAGTGGCGTTCCTGAGACAGACGTGCCCTGCCTCCCGTGGCACTCCCTGCTGGTCCAGGCCTGGCCCCTTTGGGTCTCGGGCCGGAACATTAACCACAACGCCAGGCTGGCGCTCTGCCTATAAAACAGCACCAATAAGCTCTGCTAGATCCGACGAGAAGTTCTCCCACAAAGTGGCTGTCACTACTAAATGGCAAGTGGCCTCTGAATATGGACATTCTCATTAGCTCATGTGGATCGCTGGTATTTATTGGCCAGCCAGAGTATACACAAATGCGCAGCTCTTGCTGGACCAGCCCAGATTTATCGAATCGTTGATCTCTCTCCTGTATGTCCCCATTTAGTCCGCCTAGCAACCTGTGATGTAGATCAGGCCTAAAATCACCTCGGCAGGAGGACTTGAGCCGAGGAGATGCTTCTCAGAAGTCCACAGATTAGCTTAAAAACTCAGTTCCTTCCTTGCTGAACCAGGAAGTGAGCTTTAAACCAAACCGCCTCGAAACACGTCACATGCTTGCTTTATGCTGGTTGAAGGAGAGAGATTTCACTGCATCTCGTGGCAAGAGGTTTAAAATGTTTATTCTGCCCACAAAGCATTATGCACCGCTTGGTCACACCACTCCCTTCTGCATATCACCTCTTTGGCTTTTGCTAAAAGCAGAACAGTTCTTTGAGGAAATGCCTGGGAGAAACATTTGTTTGGAGATTTTTATGAAATTCACTCAGAAAGTAGTCACTGCTGGGGAGACGTGAGGCTCTGTCGTTTCTTCTCGGAGACTCTGTGCATGTTGACTCCAGTTCCTGCTTTGCCTCCTAGGCCACAACTTCAACCAACTGGATCTTGGAGTCTCAGAGTATCAGTGAGCTGAAGTCAGAGATCTATTCATTAAAAGGGCTGCTTCTGAACAGGTAGGAAATAAAAGAATGAGGACAAGGAAAGAGAGCCACATCTTAATCCCCCCAAATCCTGTGGGCCCATTCTTTGAAAACACAATTCACAGACTCACTTCAACGCTCTGCAGGTTTCCTTCTTTCCCTGTACCCTTCCACACAGTATCCTCCTCATAGCTCCTGCTGTTTCATCCATCGTTTTGTTTTTATGCTATCAGTTCAGCGGCTTTACACTGTCTCGGAGAGGCCTCTCTCGCAGTAATTTATTCATCCAGTTCTTTTAGATATATTCAGCTTGGGGGCTCCTGATTGAATCCTTAGGAGGTGAAATTAAAATGGCCCATCCTACTGAAACGGAACAACTTTTTTTAAAAAAATTAGATGCAGGTCACAACACAGAGATGAACCAAAACAGTTTCCTCACTGCCTTTCTAATAGAAGAACTCAATAAGGATGATTCAGTGAAGGAGAGTGGAGGGACATTCCAGCTTGACGTGAGGAAAAACACCTACACAGAGCACAGAATTCACCTGTGGAACTCTGTGCCACAAGATATGAGGATAGCCATCCTCTCGGATGACTTTAAGCCACGTGAATGTCCCATAGATATCAGCTGCCCGACAAGGGACCAGGATGCTTGACTAGAAGGCCCGTGGATGTTACAGCCCGACATTACTTCAGTTAACTGGGAGGGGTGGGCTAGAGTAGATGATCCTCAGGGACCTCTGCACTCGCACAGTTTCTCTCTAATTAAAGTGATTAATGAGATTTGGTCCAATCATGGATTTCTCATTGAAGAACGAATCGTAGGCTGACGGTGGGAGCCGCTGAGCACCAGGACTCACATCCAAATATGGAGGTCCTTTACTTCGGCTGGTCTCCTTTCACGTGTTTGAAGTACATGTTGCTCCAGAAGGAACACGAGGCACACTGAGTAACCACAGTGCAGTCTCTGGAAGTTTAGTACATGTAATAGCGAGGCTAAAAATGAAAGTAGCAACTCCAGGGATTTGGGATACCTTTGCACATCAGAGAGGTGCCCTGTGCCATTTGCCAAATTCTTTCATCGTGCCAACTCTCAGAGGGGAAGGTGGGGTTGATAGCTGGGAGGAGAGAGGGGCCTGAGACAGCCCCCTTCCTTCCCACCGCAAAAGTCCCATTTCAATATTCTGTTTCTGCCAGTCGCATCGCAGGGAGCAGCACAAGGGCAGCCGTGCTGTATCTGTGTGTCCGCGGGAGGACATCTTGTCATTAAGGAAAAATTCATTTACTGTTAGTAGTACTGGTGATGTGTGCTGGTGTGCTAATGCAGCTGGGGAGATAAGTGCTCTTGGAAAATATATTTCTTAAAATAAATAAACAGCCCTCCAAGGCAAGCCCGCCCTTGCTGCAGAGCAGGAGGCCGTGACACAGGATCCAAGAAAAAGTCTCTAAATTGAATTTCTGATAGCATTTATGATACTGGTGAATAATGGGTGGCATTTGCTTCTTTGCATGCAGAGGAGAAGGAGCTTTGAGGAAAGGGCTTCTCCCTGAGTGGAGGTCAGGACTGGCTCAGGGGGTCAAGCGTAGGGGGGATGCTCACATGGGTATGAGTTTTGGGTGATGCTCAGATATCCCAGGCTGCGCAGTGGTATGTGCGATTAAGATACTGGGCTTGTCGGCCAGAAGGTCGGCGGCTCAAGTTCGGGACCCAAGTGCTGCTGCGTGACGGGGTGAACTCCCGTTACTCACCCCAGCTCCTGCCAACCTTGCAGATCGAAAGCATGCAGAACCCAAGTGGATAGGTAGGTGCCATCCCAGTGGGAAGGCAACAGCCTCTGTGCGCCTCGATGTGTCGTCATGCCAGCCACATGAGCACGGAAGCGACTTCCGACGTCGCTGGCTCTTCGGCTAGGAAATGGAGATGAGCACCGCCCCTGAGGGTCGGCCACGGCTGGCAGGGGAACCTTTGCCTTTGCAGATGTTCCAGGGAAGCCTGGACCAGAGAAATAACATCATCTTTGGGAAGTAAATGCTCCAAGGTCAGTTGGAAAAGTGCTGCCTGTCCTAAGTTGAGTTCTGCCCGGTGTTCTGAGCCCCCCATAGCATCCAGCAGTGGGCCGCTTCATCCCTGAACCCAGCCCGGCAAATAAAGTTCGACAGATTGTGCTGGCTCAGATCAAAAGCCAGCCTAGTCCAGAGCAGCTGGCCAGTCCCCCCCCACCCGCAGGGACAGGCAAGACCTCCTTTCTGCAGCCTTTGTGGCTGGGAGACAAAATTAGCAAGAGGCGCAGAAATCTGGATGAATCACTTTCCTTGACATCTTTGAGATCATCCACCACGCAGGATGTCTGTTTCCAGATTCCCAGAAACAGGAAACTGCCTGCTCCCCATTCGGACGGTCTGTCCGTCTAGGGGTTGCTGCGGCTTCCCGCCCAGCCATCTGGAGACCAGGAGGCCGACCCAGCCGGCGCGATAAGCTTTTGGGGCAGCGAGTTCCCAGCATCCGCCTTTCCTTTAAAGGCCCACCGAAGGCACTGCAGAAAAAGGTGACTTGCCACTGCGGCGACTGGGCTCTTAGCCTGCTTCACTGAACGGTGCCCGTCCCAGGAGGTTCTTCCATTTTTGACTTCTGACTCCGCTGGAGGCTAAATTCTTGCTGGGCACCTGAGAGAAGTGAAAGCTCACAGGCCAAAGAAAAAGCGAGAACCTCCCGGTTTGGGGGCTCCGCAGTGTCACCGGCATCCTTTCAGTGCTCAGGGCAGGGTGGGTCCAACTGCTAGGCATGAGGGAGAGGACCAGGCTAGACAGCGGACGAGGGGCAGCATCGCAAGCTCAGGCCACGGAGGGTGGCACTGTAGATGCCACAGCAGGAGTGGGAGAAAGCGCAATCCCACCACAGGTGTTGAAGGAAGGAAGTCTCGGTTGCCCACCCCACCAGCTGCTTCAGGGGACGGGACTTCATAACTATTTATATAAATTATTATTATTATAAATAATAAATTTTCATCATATGGGGGGCATCCATTGACCTTTCCCGCCTTGGAGGACACGACACGCCTTAAAAACAGCTGACCTGCTCCTCTTTCCTCTCCAGGAGACAGTTTCCTCCCTCACCATCAGCCCCCAAAATCCTGTCCTGGCAGATCCCGGTCAAGCCTTCTTCCCCCTCCAACCCCGTGACCAACAACCACAACACCAGCAGTGACATCTCTCCGGTTAGCAACGAATCTAACTCGCCTTCGCCTGTCAAGGAGAACCACAGCCCCGAGGGGCCCAAGGTGGGCGGCCACCTCCTGAGCCCCAAGGAAGACGGAGAGGCGGCGATCGACCTGAAGGGGCAGGTGCGGATGGAGGTGCAAGGAGAAGAGGAGAAGCGAGAGGAGCAGGCCAATATGGAGGAGGAGGAGGAGGAGGAGGAAGACAACCACATGGACGAAGAAGCTGTCCAGACGGAGGATCGGCGGGGGGGTGACGGGCAGATAAACGAGCAGGTCGAGAAGCTGCGGAGGCCCGAAGGTGCAAGCAATGAGAATGAAATCGACTAGTCCCGGGGCCCGCCGTCCTGATCGTCTTCGCCCAGGCTCCGATCGCCCCTTGCCGCGCTTCTGTGGCTCAACCTGAGCTGCGTTGTGATCTCGCCTGCCAAGCAGGGGACGGGCCCCCGCTGCGGCCCCTCCTCTGCCGCCCCACCGCCCGGCCGGACTCCGCCACAGCCAGCACA
Source organism: Acrochordus granulatus (assembly GCA_032468055.1). NCBI lineage: Eukaryota > Metazoa > Chordata > Lepidosauria > Squamata > Acrochordidae > Acrochordus > Acrochordus granulatus. Next base: position 554,248 of record JANHZU010001501.1, on the reverse strand, counting down.
GGTCTCCTGTTGCTCACGTGTGTGGCCAGACACACCATCCACCCAGGGGTTCAGCCCAACAAAAAATGCACATTCCCCAAACTGACCGCTGCCCTTCCAACCCTCTCGGAAGTGCCCGCGTTTTCTTTCTCTTGGCCGTTGGAAACACCCCGTCTCTGCCACGCCTCCCCTCCCCGGGGCCGCCCGCCTTCCGCACCAGCCCTCTATTTATTGCCTTCAGCCTGGGCAGCCAAACGATGCCCGCTTCCGCTCTTTGCTTTGCAGGTTGCTGCTTCCTGCAAAAGACGGAGAGAAGAGCGGCCCGTGGCCAAGGGTCAGTGCGAGGGCGCCAGCCTCGCAGCCACCTCCCCGCCAGCGCTGTTTGCTCTCTTTCCTGCGCCCCTTCCTCCCTCCTCCTGCTTTCCTGCCATCAGAAGCTCTGGGGGCCCCTTCTAGCCCGGGGGGCCCCCTGCTTGTTTGGCCCAGTGTCCCCTTCCCTCCTTGCAGAGCAGCGCTGTGGCTGCTGGTCCTTCGGACCCTCTGTGGCTCATTTCCCAAACGGAGCCAGTTCGGGACCCGCCGCCTTTTCCCCCCAAGGCCGCCTCGATCGGGCCCAACTGGCCTCCCGTGGAGGTGTACGTCCCCTCCTCCCTGCCCTCCCCCTTGGGCGGAGAAGAGAAACCAGGTTCTAGAAAGCTCGTTTTGCGGCTGTGTCCTCGGGTGTTCCAGCGGTGTTGATTTCCATTCACTTCATTAAAAGCAACCAGTGACCTCTTACGCCGCCTCTGATTGCTTGCCGGGAGGAAACAGCGCAACGTGCTCACCTGTGTGACGATGTATAGACTTCCGGTCCGAAATACGACTGGATGTAATTGTAATAAATATGAGTTACCACTGTTCCACGCTGGGTGGTGGCTCATCTGTCCGTGGCCGGCATTCGTTGTTGGCTGTTTTGGTTGAGAAAAAGGGGGAGCGGCCCGCCGTCTCTGTTGGGAGGGGAGCATGGAGCCGTTCGGCCTGTTAGGAAGTGAACCCGTTGTTTGGGTCTCAGTGGCTGGAGTTCTGCCCTGTGTTTATGGAGACCTTCCCTTTTGTAATTTCTCTTTCAGCTGCGATTTCTCTTCGTCTGGTTTTGGAGTATTGGAGAAATCGGGGCCAAGTAAATCAGGACGCTCTTGAATGTTAGCTTGTGAGAACAGATGGTTAATTCTTATTGTACGGATTTGATTTATTTTTGGAATTTGCCCCCACAAAGTGCTGAGCTGGGGCTGTAAAAAGGAGCTTTTAAATGAGCCAACTTCATGTGCATTGGTCTCGTTTCGCACAACAGCTGTCGTTGCAAGTTTGTTCGCTTTAGCGTCTTGCTTAGTCAGTGAACCCAGGTAAGTGTGGTGTCATCCTCTTCCCGACGTTAAATTGTGCCTTGGCTAGGGCTGTAACACGTGGCTTCTGGGGCTGCTCCAATGTGTGAGTCTGTAAAACTGCTTCTGATGGTGTCCTTTCTCTGCCAGAAGCGGTTACTTCCTCTCTAAAAACCACAGTACCCAGTTTGTTTGTTGGGGAGCCCAAGAGTGATTTTATTTAAATTTATCACAGCAGTGAAAATGTGGGCAAACGGAAATGAAACCCCCTCGGTGTGTGCCCGCCTGCGCAACTGCGAGGATCAAGGAGGCACAACTACTCCACAACTCCTAACCCTTTCCCAGCTGGCTGACGGATTGAGCAAGAACTGTAAAAAGCAAGTTTCTGGCCACGATATCGTGAGAAGCTTATTTAAAAAACACAGGATCAAGGAGAGCCTGCTGAGATGGCACAACTTAACAAATCCAATAATTACTTAGGGGAAATCCTTTAAAGGCAGAGACACAAAATGCAGGCAGAATAATGGCAAACTTATTTGATTTGATTTCAGTTCTGCTCAGGAGCGGAAGGAGTGGCCGCAGCACGGGTCCAGGATAGGAGCATTGATCTTAAAACCGTCTGCTTCGGCTGGCAGACGAACTCCAGGGACGTGGAAGGTTTGCCCCCCAGTGCGACCTCTGAACATTTTCCCAGGCCTTGCAAGGGCTGGCCCTGAAGACCAGTGCTCCGCGCAAGGCCCAGGTGCCCACCTGTGCCCAGCGGGGCAGGTCAGAATGATTCCGGCTGGCCTCCCGTTCGTGAGACGTCCGGCCCGGGCGAGCCAGAAGTCCCCGGCGGGACCAGCCCCTGGGTGCTCCCCTCCTCCTGCAGATCCCCCCTCACACGTGGAGGAGAAGGGGTCCCCGGCCGCTCCTCCTCCTCCCTGCGCGCCTGACACACGGTGACATTTCCCGGCTTGTGGGCGCGGGGAAGGGACCGTTCCATGACTGTATTTAGACCTGTTATTGAATGTGGTGATTTCTCATGCCTTAAATGGATGAAAACGCAGGAGTCTCCCTCTCCCTCTCTCT
>JANHZU010001501.1:513952-528532 GCA_032468055.1 Acrochordus granulatus | reverse complement strand
GTCAGGAATGAATCAAGATGAGTAATTAATGTTACAAGAACTGGGGTGAATGTGGCTGGAAGGATCCTGAATTCTGCTGCAGATAAAGCCAGATTGGTCTGCAAGTGGAGTGAAACTCCCTGAGCAGGGCAGAACATTGATCAAACAAAAGAACCCAGAAGCAAAGAAGTCAGCCAAACCAAGTCAGGGGGCAATTCCAGAGGTCCATAAAGCCCTTGCCTAAAAGAGGAGAACGTGCAACTGGCGCTCGGAATTATGAGAGCGACTTTCGCCTTCTGGGACTCGAAAGCCTCATCTTCCAATGACGGATTCTGCCGTGATGCTTCTTGGGAAAAGGGAGTGGGAAGCCCTGATTTTTGGAGTTCCCTCCCAGGCCAATTCCATTGGCTCTTTCAGCCAAGACCTGAATTTTCCAGAGCAGTGAACTAGTTGGTTTGATTTCCTGTTCTAGTTCTACTAGGCCTGTTTTATGTACATTGAATTAATATTTTTAGTGATAAGCTTCTTTATAATGGCTAAGGCAGGGTTAAATTCCTTTAATGAGCAAAATAATTCATGTCCTGGGACATGATGATGCCTGAGATACCGTCAGCTAACCCTGGCTCCAGCACTGTGCCCCCTGTGCTGCTTTGATAGTTGATCTGGGCAATGCCAACACAAGAGTTTCCTTGATCAGCTGCAGGGTGCGAGGAAGGGTCCTTGCAGCCTCAGGCCTCTCTCCTTGGATCCAGGTCCTTTTTCTGCCCTCACCTGCGCAAATACATCTTCCAGGGCTCAACCAGCTTCTCCTGAACAAGAGCCTTCACTGTCTTGCCCAGATACTGGGTGGCATCTCCTGCTGCTGCCAGGTGGCTGCCATCGCTCTCCCCCTTCAAACCAAGGAGATTCCCGAGATTTGGGTTATTCTGAGACATCTGTGGGGAGAAAAGAGATCTGGGTGTTAGGAGAGAAAGCACTGGCTAAACCCAGAGCTGCTTGAGTGAATCCTCTAGGAAAGAAGCCTTGAGAGGTGTAGCCAAAGACTCTTGGAAAAGTGGAGTTACAAGACTCCATTGATTACACCTCCCTGAATGTTTCTTAGCAAACTACTGGACACCCATCATCCCCAGCAAGCTTGGCTTCTGGAGTGATTCGGCTGACTGAACCTAGCTTCTCTTCCCCCTCCTCTTCCTCCTGTGTCTGGGGATGGAAAGACAGTATCCCTTTCTATCCCTTCTAGTAAGGCAGTTCAATGCCAGACAGACAGTTAGCCTTAATCAATCAGAAGCCAGTTCAAAACTAGTTGGGTTAGGCTAGTCTTTGCTACTGCTGACCACAGATGAATGGCCAATTGCAAATTCCTCCCAAACAGTAAGGAAAGAAAGCAAAGGCATGGCAGGAGAGTACTCCTTATAAGCTAAAGGAAGTGCTGAAGAGCTGAGGAGGAAGGGAAAGAGCCCTCAAAAGCTTGGGGAGAATAGATGCAGCTTCCGAGCAAAGCCACGTGGTCATTTTGAGAGGATTCTCAGCCCTGCCAGGATGGCAAGTTCAGAGCTGTGCCTCGGAGCAAACCCCAACCCAGCTTCGAGAATAAACAGGCTCTGAGTGGTCATGGCTATGTAAGGCAAGAGAATTAGTCTAGCCAAAATTGTATTTAACATTTACAGAGGGAAGAATACATCACAGATGGATGCATAATTTAAATAACGGTCTTCATAAAAGGGCTGCCTGCTTTTAAACATGAAATACTTTCAAGAGAAGTCTGCTAGCTCCAAATTTTGGGTCGCTTTTCTTCTTTTTCCATTCTTGGAAATATAAACAAAGGAAAAAGCAAATTCCTCCACCCCTTCAAAACTTTTAAGGTACATACATGGTACTAATAAAGAAAACTAGAAGCGGCTGGTTCTGAAATTAAAAAACAACAACGAGCCCCTTCAGAGTCCTCCTCCTTCCAAAGGGGGGAGAGGGAGGGTGTCAGGGGCTGCGATATATTTCTTCAGCCAGTTCATTAAATTAATTCGTAAGCAGTGGCTCTGAAATTATACCCGATGAAAAATGGTCTCAAAATTTAAATGGTACAAACTCATCTTATTAGAGGCAAAACATTAAAAAACAAACGCGTCTCCCGCTCTATGGCCCCCACGGCTTTAATTTCTCTTGGTGGGGGGAATGAAAGGCTCTTGATGGATGGCTCTTACCTTATTCATAAGCGAGGATAAAAGAGATGAATTTGCTGAGACAGTGTGGCCATTTGATTCATTACTGGAACACACAAACCAACAGGGTTTAGTTAAGATGTGCATAGGGGAATGGCAATTAATTCTCCTTTCGAACTGGTGACCCCCCCACCTTCCACCTGATGCGTAAGAAGGATGAGGCGAAGCCCGCCTTTCCCCCGGCCAAGCCAGGTCGTGCTCAGGCGCACGGCAGGGAAAGGCCTCACGGCTCAGGCCTCCACCCCCCAACAATGGAGGGGGACCAACGGGATAATCCAACTGGATGAAAACCACAGCCTCCCTTTCTAACGTGATCGTGGCCAGATCCAGACTTCTGCGGCCCAGCGCCTTTGACTGCGCGACGGGGTAAGGCCAGAAAGGCCTCCCGGCATGGCCAAAGAAGATGGCACGAGGACCTGGTTGTGGAAGGCTGTCTTAAGGCTGAGCTCAGCTCTTTCGGAGAGGCCCAAGAGGTGGAGAGGACAATGTCCAGCGGGCCAAGACACACCCTGGTGCCGCCGAAAGGCTTGGCCGATGGGGCCTCCTCCTCGAGCAGGAGGCCACCGCCTCCTTTCAGAGATCTCTTCCATCTACAGCAGGGGCGGCCAACTTGGGGCCCTCCCCGCTGGCCTGGCCAAGGGCGAGGGATTGCGGAGGAGCCCCAACATCGGACTGCTTCCCTCTCCCCTGGAGACCCCCCCTTCTCACCTATGCTCTTTCACACTGAGGTCCAGGCTGTGCTCCTGCAAGGCGTCCTGGCCTGTGGTGGGCCCAGAGCCGGGATTCTCAGCAGCCTCGGGCTTCGTCGGAGCCGGGTTGAAGCGCCCAGGAGTGGTGGGCTGCCCGTTTCCTGCACGTATGAAAGGGGGGGAAAGTGGGGTGAGGGACCCACAAGGTGTAAGTAAATAAAGGCACGGCAATCGACCCACAATAAGCGTCATCCAGAGAAAACAACCCCCCCGCATGCACACAGCCAGCGTGGGGAAGAGAGCAGCCGGGTTGGTTGTCTGGTCAGCATTTATTGCTGGGCTGACGTGATGGGGTCCGACGTCCATCCTGGTGTGGAAATTCTTCAAGTGATAATAATTGCAAAAATTATGTCAAAGTTGTCCAGGCTGTGGGCTCTTTAAAGGGGAAGGACGGAAGGAGCAGCGAGGGGGAGAGCTGATGCTCTGTGCAAGCTGTCATAACTCATTTGTGGGGCTGCCGCTTAAACGTTTATTAAAGATGCTGTTAATGCTGAGGCAACGTGGCAGCTCTGGATTTCTAGTCAAGCCCCTTCCCAGTCCCCAGCCTCCATGTTGCCTTGGTGACTGGCACGGGTCTCTCCACCGAGCATGCCCAGAAGGAACATCTGCCATGTCAGCTCGATCGAAAATGACACCCAATCCCATTGGTTCGAACTGCGTGACCCCTCGGACCCAACGCGGCGTCTCGGCCATGCGCGTCCCTCGCCCTCCCACCCTCACCTCCTTGGCATCAGCCCCGGCCTTCCTCTCTCTTCCCCTCACCTCCCACTCTCGTCTGGAAAAAGCAAAGTGCTCCCCGAAGGAAGGCTGAGATGCCCCCCAAGTGAAGGGAGGAGACCCGGCGTGCGGGAAAGGATGAAAGCGTGACAGGGAAAAGTTGCTGACGGGAACGTGTCTGCTGAGCTCCTCGCCATATGCGGACTAAAATATTAATTCGCCCAGAGGCACTTCAGCTGATGGCGAACGGCTCCACCGGCAGCAAGTGGCTCTTCATTTAAAAGATAATAACGGAAAAAGCAGGTCCATCAACGACCACCCACCTTGTTAAGGAAGATCCCCTCGCCCCCCGCCCTGCCTTTTTAAAATAATGGGAAGAATAAAAGGCTTCCTGGAAAACTGGCTGCTTCTCTCTCTCTCGCAGTGACCTCGTCCCAGCTGGACCCCAAACAGCCCCCATTCCAGGCAGTGGAAGGGCTGCTACCTGTGAGCCGGCCAAAATCTTTGGATCAGAGCTTCTCCGACAGATGAACCCTGCCTCCTTCTGTCCGCGGCAGATGTCCTGCTCTCACCTTCCCCATCGGAACTTCCCCAATGAACTGCTTCAACCAGGAGGAGAGCCTGCCGAGGGACTCACCTGCCTCCATGGCCACGGAGGGCTTCAGTGCTGCTGCTGCTAGCCTAGCCATCATGGGCGAAATCAACCCTTTGCTGGCAGAGATCTTCTCCATGATGGAGGCTGCTGGAGTTGGCGAAGAGGTGGCCGCCGCCTCACCAGAACCTGAGAGGGCCGGGGAAGGGGAGCTGGCCGAAGACGCCGGATTGGTGCTAGGCGTGCCAGCGGCTAGCAAGCTCGGGGAGCTGGCAGGCAGTTGGGCCGAGACCCGGCTGGGAAGGACAGGGAAATAGGAGCCTGCTGTTCCCGGAAGCGCTGCGTTGGGAAGGGCCAGGGCCAAAGGTATATTGCTTGGGAGAGCTTGAGACAGCAAGGCAGGGATTTTTGATGCCGCCGGCATATTGCTTGCAGGTTTACTGGAGGCCTGTGAGGCAGACAGCTCTGCTGCCGACGAGGGAGTGCCTGGGACAATCAAGGAGACGGAAGACTGCTGACTGGTGGGAGAGGCACTCAGGCTAGAGTTCTTGGAGCTCATGGCTGAGAAGTCAATCAGGTCATCATTGCTGGATTCCTCCTGCTCGTTCTCCTTGGCACCCAGCAGAGAGGTGGGCAAGCCCAGCATGCCCGAGCTGCGGATGTGCCGGCGCTCATGTTTGCGCTTGTGAGAGGTCATCTGGCTGGTGGAGGTGAAGGTAAAGCCACAGCCAGGCCGGATGCAGTGGAAGTGGTTGGTGGCCTTGCTGTAGACGCAGCCCTCGTATTTGCACTCCTCGTACTTGTAGAATTTCTTGAAGCCGTCTTTGGCGTAGGCATCATCCTTGATGTGGTAGCTTTTGTGCTTCTCAATGTCGCACTTGTTCTTGAAGGTGAAGGTGCAACCAGGCCGCCTGCAAGAGAGAAAATGATGGATCAGGCCCAGGGCCCAGGCAGAGGCCTTTCACTTGCCTGGCCTGGGAAGTCCACCCTAAGCAGCCGATCCCTCAGAAATAGAGGCAAGCAGCTGAGTGCTGTTCGGTCTGGCATCTTGGCTCCACAGATTTCAGGCAGTTGTCTTGTCAAGCCTTTCTCTAGAGATTGAACTGAAACCTGCTAACAAAGCAGCTCCGTAACCCTCTTCCGAGACAGTGGGCCCTGTCACCCAAGGCCACCTAGCAACAGTTGCTTAAATAACAGCTTTAATGTAAGAGAAGGTCTTGATCCATCACTGGATTTTAGTTCTTTGGGTCCCATTTTTAAAACTTGTGGGCTCCAACCAGCAGAAGGCCAGCATTAATGTACAGATATATTCTGGGGTTTTGAGAGCTGCACCTCTGAGCAAGCCAGCCACAGCAGAGCTAAAACTTCCAAAAGACCCAACCTGTCATGCTAGGACATATCCCATTTGGCCACTGGACTTTCTCAGATCTGGGTCTAGACTGATCTCCATAAATGTCCTTTTCCTGATGCAGCCAAATTAAGCAGAGGCCTTGAGAACATCTTCTGACCAAATGTCTCCCTGCCTTGGTCCTAACAGATGTTGAACAGAGCCCTGGCAAGGGGGCTGAATGTACAAGGGATGTCCATCTGTCCCGTGAGAATCTTTTTCCTTTTGCCCAGTGCCCACCTGCAGTGGAAGTGAGTGGTCTTTTGCCCATAGAACTGGCAGTCCACCGTGCCGCAGTCTTCTGTGGCCCGGAACCGCTGGAAGCCATCATTGATCAGCTGTGTGTTCTTCTTGTGGAAGTTTTCGTGGGTCATCACATCAGAGGTGCTGGTGTAGACTTTGTTGCAGCCCACCTGTTGCAAGGGATGGGAGGAAACCGTGGGAAGTATTTAAAAAGCAGCAGAAGGCCCAGAAGGTTAGAAAAAGCGAGGTTTTCGACATATGGCAGCATTACTGTGACTTTTTACATTTATCTTCCTTCCAGAGGGAGAACAGGAAACGTTTTCTCTGCTTGCAAGTCGCAGGGAGGAAGAAAACCAGAAGAGAGGGGACCAAAGGACTCGTGTTGGCTCATCTGGGTCCCCTGCAGAAGACCCCTTTCCCAGCATTTCTGCCAAAGATGCAAGTGAGCTATGGGCCTTCAGCAGAAAAAGCCAGAATGGAACCAAGAGAGGGGAACTTGCTTTGGAAAAAAGAACACAGCCCTACCAGGGAATCCCATGTAAAGCGGAGAAGTGGGCAATTCCCTTTTTCAGCCTATCATGCTCTCTGTAATTGGGAATGGAGCCTTTGGCTACCAGAAGGGCCTGGATCACAATTTGCTTTAGTTTAAACCTGCACATATACTGTGGAACAGAGAAGGAATGCTGGATGTCTCTCCCCACCTCTGCACCACTCGGGGCAAACTTGCCATATTGAGTAAAATTCCAGGAGAATCTGACAACGCCAGTGTGTGCCCGTTGAGAGAATTCCTGCTTTCCCTACCTCATTCTGCGGCTTGTGTGCCAATGCCTGCACCATCTCAGAAGTGAAGCAAACCAAAACACACATACACTCCAGTTCACCTTGGGTTGAGAGAAAAGCATCTGACAAACACCCAGAAAGTATACTGGGGAGGGAGAGGGGAGGAAGACATCTAGTCTGAAGCTATTTCCAATCTAACAAGGGCTCTTTCCCCACTGACACCTTGAAAAAAGACAGACCCAGAGTGGTGTTAAAAGAAGAAATTAAACAAAAAACTCCTTGTGAATAATTTGCAATAGGGCCCTTTGTGGTAAAGCATGAAAAATGTCCATTTGTATAAACAACTAACTGCGTTTTGTCCAGGCCAATTATGGACATAAAAGGGGAAGGGCCTTTGGGAGGCCTGTGGGGCAAATGCTGCTATTTAACAGAATTGCTTTCTGTGGGAATTTACAATGTTGTGACACCTTTTCTCTTAACATGGGCATTGGCTTCCAACAATGGTTTTCGATGCTTGTCCCCCTTTCAGAGGAATTCTTTCCATCCAGAGGGACCTGTTGTTGGTCTGCACACTCCCTTCAAGTGCAGAATAGCACAGTGATCCCTGGACCTTGAGAGGATCCCACAGAATTCACCCAATGTATTCCTGTGGCTGCAAAGGCTGGGGTGAACCTGATAGAGTTAATCCAAGCCTTCTTCAGCAAAGGCAAATGCCAAATCTTTCATTCTACCAATTTCTATCCCAACAGCTTAATTCAAAGGAGTCATCATCACACTGCTAGGCCAGCAGCAGCTGGCCAACTGCATACTGGCCCTGAACGAAAAGAGCATTCTGCAAGGAATTTGAAAGGATTCAAGTGATTCCTCTCTGTTCTAGCTGAACTAAAATTCCCATCAAACTCTTCCTCCCTCACAGAGAGGCTGGTGCTTTCCTCTGATCTTCTTTTTGAAATTGGGCTGCGATTAATATTTGATTGGCTCAGCAGCCAGTCACAAAGGGACAAACCCAGAGCGAAAAAGCAGGCTCTGCACCGTGAGGTCACAGCTCAACACAGAGCAAAGCAGCTCTGATTTGAGAAGGAGACAACCCACTGAGAGACACCTGGCATGCCACCCTTCCATGAAGAACCTGCCCACATAGGCTAACCTGGGGGTACTCAAAGGAAAAGTCCACCAGTTATCCCTTCCAAAACTCACTCCCTTTCTACACCTAGCCATGTTACTAGCCTGCAGAAAAGGGATTATTCTTCCAAAGGAAAAGCCATCCCAACAGTTTCAGTGGGAGTGAAATAAATCTTGTCTTCCTGATCATTGGCTATAGTCACCATATAAAGTGGCAGCTTTGGAGAAAATGCTGGGTTTTTTTTCTTTGCACAAAATGTACAAGACATTGTGAGCATTGAGGGCCATGCTTAGCCTTTCAGTGGCATGCCAGGAGCTATACCCCTAGAAGAAAGCAAGGCCAGGAAAACACCCTGAAAGGCTGTTCTGCTCTTTTCTGCCATGGTCTTACTGTTACAGCACCCCCAAGCACTGAATTCCATTATAAGTCTTGATGCCAACATCTATGCAGCTGAACTAAACAAGAGAACCTGACAAAGTTATTTACTGAATTAATTCCCCACTTTTTGTCAACAAAAGAAGCCAGCAATAAAAACCACCAAGCAAACACCACCAAATTAAAATGACCCTCAAATGCCCCAGTCAAAGGCCCCTCTGACTAAGGTTCCCTTCCTGCCTAGGCAGCAGCTCCCCCTGGCCTCTCTGGGCCTGCCAGCCTGGCAAAGATGGGCTGGGCAGTTACCTGCATGCAGTGATAGTGTGTGCTTTTCCCATTGAGGTGGCAGCCGTGATAGTAAACACTGCAGTCATCCAGGGGGCTGAAACGCATGAAGCCGTGCTGGAGGGAGTTATCCCGTTTCTTGTGCATGTTGTAATGTCGGATCACATCTTGCTTACTGGTAAATCTCTGAGGGCAAGAGGCAAAAAGATAGTGTGAGGGAGAACATCCCAGGGATGGGAAGGTGGAAGAAATGCCCTTGGCAGCTAAAGGCAGCCATTTCAGTGAGGGGGTTTCACAGCAGAAAGAAAATATGGAGTGGGGAAATAGTGTACGCGGGTATGCATTTCTGACATGTGCTGAAAAGAAAGCTTTGCCAAGGCTGGGGCTAACTTCACATAACATGCTTACCCAAGATCAGATAGAAATGTAGCCTCTGCATGCATGCCTGTGTGCATGCAACATGCTAAACCTGGATAGTTTTAATCCAGTTCGGCTTTGTTGTGGCATAGACAGATGAGCAAAGCTATTTTCTGGTTAGTTGCCTGTACAAACACAGAATGTCAGTGAATTCAGTAGCTTCTCTTTTATTCTCTTTTGGAATTAAAGGCAAGTCCTGATGAAAGGACTGTGAGATGGCTGAAGTTGCAGAAACAGGTGGCAATTTGGCATTTGGCTGAGGGGTCCCCCTCAAGGCCATCTGCCCATATCCCCAAAAGCTGACCACCCCTAACATGATCAGAGAGACCACTGGGCGAGTTTAGCCTCTGGGATGGAGGTGAATCTTCTGAGCCGAATGCCCTCTATCCCAGATGGGAACTGCACCCGCCTCCTCCAGCCTCTCTCTCTTTGAAAGGAGAAATAAATCTTGATCCACCTCTATGCGCTGATTAAACTTTGGGATTTACATAGAAGCTCCAAGGAGCGATTTCCCTGAAATGTTGTGGCCACACATTGCTAATTTGCAGCCACCTATTCCTGGGAGCGTAGAGCCACCAGGATCCCCTCATCTCAAAGCTTTACACTGTCATGGGGCCAGGCAAGAACAGCAGGGGCCTTTTCTTCATCCGCTCTCTCTTCCTTGAGGGCTATTAAGGGCTTGCTCGTCAAAAACACACCTCCCCACCCGCTGCTGAATGCTCTCTGCCCATGTCCTCACTGCCAGCCACAAGAACTCACAGTCTGTCAGGCTGGGGGAAACCGAGTGAGTTTCCCTGCTGCAGTTGGAGGTGTGCCTCCAACCCTGGAGAATGCCAGGGAAGGAATCTGTGGCAGCAGTTCCTGGGAATCCCGTCGATCACCCCCGCATGTCCCTAATGCTGGGGGCAGCCCTGACCATGGAAAACTAGGCCTGAGTGCAGGGTAAACAAATGTGGAAAATGACACAGAGCCAGACTGACATTTGTGTCTTGGCAGCTCTCCCAGCAGTTCCAACCTCTGCCCCTTCCTTGAATCCTGATTCTCTTCCACCACCAACCCCTCTGTAAACCAAGTGGCACGGTCACATGGGGTGCTCTGCTCCAGTGGGTACTGAAACATGCTTGGCTGGCACACACCGGAATGAGATTAACATCATATCCTTTGTGGGAAAGGCCAAAATGAAGGAGAAATCCACTAGTTGATTTCATCCATCTCCATTATCATACACGATTAAGCCCACCTGCATTTTTGTATTAAAGATGATCATTTCTTGAGAAAATACTACAATGGAGTGTTTGTAGACACTATGGGACTGCATGACCATAACACACCAGAAATCCATAAAGTATATTTGGAATGGTACCAGCAAGTACCATTGTTTTTATGAGGGGCCCTGACGAAGGCAGATCAATTCAGATGACTTTTTCTTACTAGCGGCTCTATGTCTCAAATTAACCCCTCATTTTATTTCCTCCTGCTTTGCATTACTGCAAAGAACATCACTAGCATTAGCAGGCAAAAACCTTTTGAGATAACAGAGGGTAAGAGCTGCTCTGAAACCAACTGGCCACTGGGGATAAAAGGATCGCACCTCCTCCGGGGTCCAAGTGAAGGAGTCCTGTGACACCTCTGGCTGAGCTTATCTTCTAAAGCATCCCCATGTGGGCTATGACCAACATTTACAAAAATCCAACATTTTCCAAACATGTAGAATCATCAGGGAAAAAACACTCCTTTGATAACTTCCCCCAGGGAAAAGCTGCATTAGGGACTACCAGCCTTATGAAACCATCCTGCTAGTGTGGACCAATCACTGCACTGGATGTTAGACCCACTAGATTATTTAGTCCTGAACCTTTTCCCCCTCTGCTGACATTTCAGGACATTCAGAGTTCCCAAGCCTCTGTTTTTTTTAAGAGGTGCTGTACATTTCTACCTGGTAGTTGCACTCCGGGTCAAGGCAGTGATAATGTTCCCGGTATTGGTATGCACAGTGAATGTGTCCGCAGTGCTGGCTTCCGGAAAACCTGAAAACAGGAAGAAGAAAAAGAGAAAGGGGGCATGTGGGTGAGAATTAAAATGGCCATTGCTCCCCTTTGCCCCATCCAGTTGTTTAGACATCTGTCCATTTCAAACCACTGGACAAGACCTGGCATCCTGGACAAGACCTGGCATCCTGCTTTGTGTTGAGAGAAACTGACACGAAACAGCAATCAATCCCAATGACTATCTATAATCTCCAGGACTGTGTTCTTATGCCAGGAGGTACAGAGGGCACATCTGCATTTCCATCCTGCTGATGGACTGCCAAGAGGTTCCTCCTTGCCTTTAAGGGAGAGAAGAGGCCTTGGAGGAGCTTATGTCTGGATCCAAGGAGGGGCTCATGTGCCATTCCCCACCTAGCTCTCAGCACTCCCAGCCTCTGTTGGGCTGATAAGAGTTACACCTCTCACACATCAAAGACACTGGATTGAGGAAGGTTGTGTAATGGAATCATAAGATAGGTTGACATCTTAGAGATCATCCACACACATCCGCACAATATCGGGAATCACTTACTCTATTCTAAACTGACATAAGAGGACCATAATAATTTTCTATGGTTAATTTTTAGAACATTGCAAAGAAAGCTTTTCTGCTCGGTTCAATGTATTTCTTTTTAATGCCTCTTCCCTCGACTTGCAAAACACGCACGCCTGCCCTCATATCAACCTATCACAGTCCTGGTATCTAGAAGTACTCTTGGATAACAAGCCTATTTGCCTTTGATATCTGGGGACCACTAAAAATGATCGGAAAAGAGGAGCAGCGAAGGAACAAAGGGTGATGAAGTCCACCTGCTGTAACAGATGGGAGTGGTGGCGTGAACCTCAAGCTGTTTGTTTCAGGAGAGGTCTGAAGAACCCTTCCCAGAAACCAGAGACTGGAGCATGCCACAGAGGCACTCGAGAGGGACAGGCCCTTCTGAGTTGGGGACTGGAAGATGACTCCTCCCCACAGAAAGTTCACTAGGGCTTTTATGGAAGCCCCACTGAATTTGGGATAACAGTAACCTGAATCAGCCTATTCAGTTTATGCTCTGTCCAGCTCCAGGACATTATTAGCCCAAAAATCCCAATGAGATGCTGAGATAAGGAATCCCCAGATCTGCAGTCAGAATACAAGCTGCAGATGAGCAGATCTGTACACGTTATCCTCAGATTGACTTCAGCCACCCATTCGCCTTGCTTTGGATTTTCAAATCCTGAAAGCACCCTTGCAATCGGCTGGGGGGGAGGGGGAAACGGGACAGGAACAAGCTTTTTTAAAAACAAAAACCCAAACCTCAAGATGCTCAGGATGCTGGATTTTATAGCATCCTTCCCCACTCCCAGGGTTTTTAGTGGTACGTATCTGCAAAATGAAACAAAGTGTGGCAACCTGTGGTGCAAACCCTCAGAGAAGGTTTAAGGCCAACAGAGAGAGAAGAAGAAAAGAGTATGTTAAGAGAGATCTGACTGGATTGCCTGAAGAACAGGGAACAAAGATGTTCAAATGACAAACCAGTAAGACAATTTCTCCAGAAAGGTCAGATCAAAATGCTTTGTGGTAGAACTCCCAGAATCTCCCGGCCATTAGCTGGGGATGATGAGAACTACAACCCTCTCTATCTGGAAACCATCAGCCATGGACTGCCAGTTTGGAAGCAATGGGAGGGAAATTCTGGGTATGGAGAACATTTGAAGCTAAATCAGCAACTGCTCTAAGGTTCCAAAAACAGGCCAGCTTCCATGTCTTGGGAGAAATTCCTGGGACCCAGCATCCGAGAAGAGCTATGAATTGGGGTGGAGGGAGGCCCATTGTAGGCAAGGAGTTGGAGAAGAGTTTGGGAAGGAGGAAGAAAGTAGGAAGCAGTAGAAGAGAACGACATCATTCTAAAAAGGGTCAACAAGCAAACCTTCAAAATGGAAAGGAATAGAAAGGGGGGTATTGCTGCAAAAAACAAGGAGGCTGCAACGAAGTTTGTCTAAATACTCCATCTACAAAGATGAAGGCTTCTATTTGCAAAAAGCACAGGAAGGTTTTTAGCTGTTTTTAATTCTGTGTTTATTACGTGTTTTACTGTAAGTTGCCAAGAGTTGCTTTGAATTCAGTGGCAAATAAATTAAATTAAATAAATAAAAGATATCCATAAATTTGGATGGATGGATGGATGGATGGATGGATGGATGGATGGATGGATGGATGGATGTCACAAGCAAAGATGTCTATCCCCCAGGAAGAAAAAGGAAGAGGAGAAAGCATTGCTGGAAATCTGGGGCAAGTGATCAAGTAGTGAAAAAGAAAAAGAAAAGATAACAGGAAAACAATATTTCGAAAACTCAGGCTCCAAATCCCAAAAGAGGGTAAGAGAATCTGGAGGTGGGCAGAGGAGCCTCAGCATCCCAGGTGCTGCACAGGTAGCTTCTCTGCTTCGCAGGTTCCAGGCTTTATACCTTTCCCCTTCCCCTCTCCTCCCCCTCCCATTCAGCAATAGGGAACACAGTGATGCTCGGTTATGCCACATCAAGGGCAAAGCTGGGGAGGGTGCAGGCCTCCAGCTCTGGGGGTTAGGGAATCTCCCCCCACCCACCTCCAGCACCCTTCCCCAGTTAATAGATTCCTAAAGGGCTACCTCTCTCTCCTTGGCTTTGCCTGACACTTGAAACAGTTCAAGTTATTAATTTTTAAAGGGCAGCATTTGCTGAGCTTTGGAAAGCAGAAAGCCTTGCACAGACAGTGCACGTTTGCTGACGCCATGTGCAGAGGGGCACACCTGCTGGTCTACACATTGCCAGGCCCTTCCACGCGTGTTTTCATTGATGCAAAGCACGCTGCTTACTGCGCCAACAGTATGCAGGCTGCTGTGTCCCGTTCAACCTTACCCTTCAACACAACTGAGGGGTGGGTGCCATTTTGCAGAACCAAAATGGGACGATGCCCAGAATTCTGCATCAGAGCAGATCCCCAGTGGGTTGTTGCCTGAGACCAGTAGCATCTTCAATACAGGGACCAGTTTCCCACACGTTGTTGAAATGTGCAAGTGAAAATACATAAGACACACCAGTCTGGGAAAATAAGACTAAGATGCATGTGTATCTTTTTCTCATTGTCTGTCCCGAGGACTACATGGCTTCTTTGAGTCCTTAAGAGCAAAATAAGGAGCTTGCTTTAGCACTGAATCTACCCTGGTCTGGGGGGAGGGGGACTATGAGCTGTATCGCCCACCAAAGAGGAAAGAAAACCAGGTTTCTGTCACTATCAGAAAAGCCAATGTGTCAAGCAAATTAGATCTCTCACATTATTTGTTTAAAAAATCAAGTTTCCTACAGACAGAGAGTTAAAGCTACTGTAATATTATACAACAAAATCTTACAATTGTCTCTCATCATTTGATGCCCAAAAGGTCAGGCTAATCAGGCAGAAAGTAGTTTTTGATGCTACCAACTATTATAGTACACATACCTGTTCAATGGATTTTTTAAAAAAATGTTTTTAAAGTTTTCTTTGTTTGGATCTTGCTATAAAAATGTGTTTGGCAATATTGAGAGGATTAGGGTGTAAACTGCAAAATAAATGAGAAGGAAGGAAGGAAGGAAGGGAGGGAGGGAGAGAGGGAGGGAAAGAAGGAAGGAAGGAAGGAAGGAAGGAAGGAAGGAAAGAAAGAAAGAAAGAAAGAAAGAAAGAAAGAAAGAAAG
>JANHZU010001501.1:486271-499159 GCA_032468055.1 Acrochordus granulatus | reverse complement strand
GGGGGGGCTTGTCAGAGATGTGGGGAAAAGGGTGACATGTCGAGCAAAGTTATTAAACCTGAAGGGGAGTTAAGACTTCATTTGATGATGCCCTTCTTGGTGGAGGGTGGGACAAGAGACTTCTGGAAACTCAGCAATAAATTGCTATGCATTCTGCAGCTGCTTTTTATTTTTTTAATTTTAATCCTCTTCCTTTGAATTAGTTTTCTGGAGCTCCTTATACCCAGCCCTATCTTGTTACCATCATCTGAGAGAAGTGGGAGTGAAACCTAAGATTTAGCAGGCACATCACAGACACACACACACACACACACACACACACACGGAGGTATCCCTGATCCCTTTTAAATTCCTAAAGTATTAGAGTTTAAAGTTCCCCATTCCTGGCACTCACAATATATGGGTGGCAATATAAACAAAAACTATCCCTTTCACCTTTTCTCTATCAAACTGCCTAGAAATAGCTGCAAAACCCCCACATCTTTGTAGAGCTCTTCAACAGGAGAAATGGGAAATTCCTAGGCTGAATTTTGCATATTAAAAAGAGCATTCAGACATTCCTCGGCTTTCTCTCTTGTTGCCCCTGTACAGTACTGTAGAGCTATATTTAATAGAAGTCTACCAGTTCAATTACCCTTCATATCCAAAATCACAGACTGAATAGCTCCTCTGGCTAAAGAATAGTCCTTTAGGTTTTCCCTCCTATCTAGATTATAAAGACTCAGAACAAGTCAGGAGGAGAGCTGCATTTTGAAGGCTGGGGCACCGTGCACCTCTGGGAAATGAAGTAAAGCTTCCTTGCCCAGGGAAGAGTTGAGTGGGCATATTTTTTCCAAGCAAGAATTTGTTCTTATTTAAAAGGTAAAAAAATGACACAGGCTGAAAGGCTAAAGAAAGGATTGCCAAAGGAAGCACAACAAACTCTGAAGAAAAGGAAATCCCATCCCAAGGAAAGGAAGGGAGACTAAGGAGTCATTGTGGGAGTGCTGCTGTTTGATATTATTATTTTATTCTGTTATTTTATTTATATCCTGCCTTTATTATTATGGTGCCCAAGGCAGCCAAATTCCGCTGGAGAAGAAGGCATCTCACAGGCTAACTAATCCCTCCACCAGCTGGACAACTGTCTCTCTCTTCTTTTTCTTCTTCTCACCTCAAAAGCAAGAGAGAAAGTCCCTCCGATGCCCACAGCATCCAAAACACCAAAATCACCAGAGAAAGCAAGTTGGCATATATGTGAAAGTTGTAATAAAAGGGAAGGAGGATTTATTCCTTTCAAGTGCTATTTGGGGATGGGGATTAAACTGCAAATCCATGTATTATTGATTCAGTTTCTTTTAATTCACCATTTTGTACCTATATTCGCTGTATTACAGTCCCATTATCCTTAGCTTAGTGGTGGCTATTAGTGTTTTAAATAATTCTGAATAATATGTATTTAAGTTTTGGCCTTTTAAATAATATATCGGAATTGTCCTCATTTATTATATATGCCCAAGGTAGCATTGACTGTTCTAATGGCACTGTAATGTTTTACTCACATTTCCTAATCCCATTTTAAATATACATCTAGAGTAACTGCATTTGTTTAAAGGGGTATTGCCTAAATGACGGTGGGGGGATTCAAGGCTGAATCGGGTCTTCCAGTTACTGAAAAGCCTGAAGAGGCAAAAAACTATTGGGAGGGTATCACCCCATCCCCATCTTGCAGACCCGAGTCATCAGGAGCAGCAGCAAGAAAAGGTCCCAGGGCCCAAAAGCACACAGCTAACCTCTCCCATCCCCTCAAGATCATCATCCCAGGCTTTCAAGACAGGCAGTTCCCAATGCCCCAGCACTGACCAAACGGCTAGCCCTGGCCATCTCACCTGAAGAAGCTCCTCCACTGAGCTTGGAGCTCACTTCGCTTTTGGTGGCCCGGAAGCTTTCATCCTTCAGGGGAGGCCCATCTGAATCTCGGTCACCTAGAAAGCTGCCATCTTGAGAGTCCTTCAGGGGCCCAGCTTCGTCCCCATTATCCTCATCATCGCTGCACCCTTTCGGCTGCACCATGTAGACCCCCTCGGGGGGCACCTCCGTCCCCTCGGAGGCTTTTGGTTCCTTGTTCTCAATGCGCCCCAGCAAGGGATCTTCGCTGTACTCGCCATTGACCCACTTCTCTATCACCTCCCGCCGCTTGTCCTCTTCGATCTTCTGCACACGGTTCTCTCCCTCCGAAAACTCGGCCCCCGGCTCCTTTGCCACGGTCTGGGCCACGTCCTTGGCAGCGGCCGTGTCACCACCAACGCCTTCCCACCTAAGGGGGGCTTTGTCAACATGTCCCTGCTCAGGTCCCTTGTGCTCGACTACTACCTGGCGGCTGAGCTTGGCACAGATTGCATTTAACTTCAGGCCACCTTTGCGCTTGGCAGCCATCTTGGGGTTTCCTGAGGTTGCGTCAGTGCATATACTTCTTTCAGCTGGAGGAAGAGGAGCAGAGAGAGGGAGAGAAGATAAATATTAGCAGAGGTGTATGAATTGTTCTATCCACAGCATTGATAACAACCTTTCAAAGCGACACGCTCAAGAAGAATGAAAGAATCTGTACATTTATGTGTAAACATAGCACAGACAGCAAATACTTCACAAAAACTGTCTTGGATAACCCAACCACTTACCAGTTTCTGGTAAGTGGTTGGGTTATTTGGTTTTTAGAAAAGGGGGCAGAAAAACAAAGCATTTCCAAAGGTCCCTTAAAGGTTAACCTAAAGAGAGTTTAAAAACTCCGGCACCAAGAGCACAGAGGCTCTTGGTCTAGTGCCCACAAGCACTGGGACGGGGGTGCACCTCCTCACGGCACTTGTGGCTTATCTCATGCACCTGTTTGACTCCCCATGTTTGAGGAATACGGGCCTCCTAAGGCCTTCAACACATCTCCTAGCTGAGCAAGGGATATACCGGCAATTTCTACCTTGACGCACATAGCTTTGATCAATTGAAATAACCTCCTCTTTGCAAAGGCCTGCCTGGGTGCTGTCTCAGCGAGGCTCTTCCTCTCTTTCCTGCCACTAATTTATGCCAAGATATAATTCTGCTCACCCCTTAACCTGTTTGTGGAAGGAAACACGTAGAGTCCGCACGCTCCTGTCCTTTCACGAAGCCAAAAAAACCTCGCTTTCTAAGATGGCATCGGGAGATTAAGATGTGGCTCTTGAACTTCATCTGTATCATTTTATGTTCTTATCATGCTATTTCTTCTGTACTTTTGTGAGTTTTACGTGATTGTTGGTTGCCCGGAGTGTCTGGAACTAGACAGGATATCTCCATTAAGCAACAAACAAAAGGAGAATGACACTCGCGCTGGGTTTTATTCCAAAGACCTCAGGCCTTTCCCATTTAAGCCCTAAGAGGCAAGTGCAGTTTGCCGTCCCTCAGACCCCGGCGGTGCACCCAGAAGCCATTATGAGCTCCCCCCAATGGGCCAACCTGACAGCCCCACAGAGACTGTCCAACGGTCAGCAGGTGGCTGCTCAGGGCGAGGGGCTGACAGCTCTGGACGCCGATTCCCAGGAAGGGCAACAGAGAAGAAGAAACCCACCGGCCAACAGCTGAACTCACAAACAAGCCACCGCGAGGAGCAGATGCCCCCTAAACATACTCAAAACCTTTCTGGACGTCAACTGTATCGGGCTGCCAAAATAAGCTTCGTTCTGCTCTGCTCTTGAATTGTGGTTCTGAGACTTCCTTTCGTTGCTTCAGCCATATTGGGAAGGCTTTTCTTTCTTCTTGCACTGGCTCTGCTCTAGCTCCCACCATTCCTTTCTCCTATGGGACGAAAACAGCCACCCCTAGATATAAGTATTCAATCAGGACCTCTTTCCTGTAATGTTTTGTGATATCCCCATGACCAAAGCCGAAGGCAAAAGCGGTTGATCCCATTTTTAAGTGGCAAGGAACAAATAATCAAAGTGATCAAACCTCCTTCTATATGTGGGAGGTCTGGAAACTCTGAAAAATAATCAAAGCATCCACTTTGCATTGTTCTTTTCACCCACAAAAATGTGATGCTCAGATAACAGCAAAACAAAAACACGTACACCTGTAAAAAACACACCCGCCCATATCCTCACAGAAAGGGCACACCCTGAACACACCTAACTACATCTAGATTTTGCACACACAGATGCTCACATGCACACGTCTGCTTGGGTAAATGTGGGTTAGAGGGGAATCCAGGTGAAAATTTTGTCACTGCACTGCCTTGGCCTTAGTTGCCCCAGAAAAATTGAGCAACTCAGGCCCACATCTGTCCTCTGCTACACCTAAGCATGAAAGGGTCAAAGGAGGTTAAAGAGAGTGGGAAATTCACACCTAGACTAGCTCCATCAAACAGATCACCTAACACACGCTGGGGAATGGTGTGTGTGTGTGTGTGACAGACAAACCCCACAGACAAACCCCAGTGGTGGCAGGGCTTGCCAAGATGGGCCTGTTGGAGAACCCATCCTGAGGGAGCCTCCTCCAAACGTCTCAAAAGCCACGGAGAGTCCATGCAGATGCTCGTGGCTTAATGCCAAAAGGGGTCTTTTTGGCAAGCCAGATGTTCCACACTCAGCCAGAGCTGATGTTGGCTCTTCAGGAGAGGACAGATTAGGAAACAGAGCAGCAGAGCCCTGAAAACCTGACAGAGGTTCCCTCTCCCCCCCACCTCCCCTCGGATACCCAAGAGCATCAAGGCAGGGCAATCTTGAGTTTCCTTCTCACACGATCCCCTTTCCAGCGCTCAGATGGCGTTGACCGAGGGCTGCTCATTCCTTCGTCTAGGGCCAGCTCCTACTCTTTTACAGGCCACATATTCTCAGGTTCTGTCAGCCCTCCCTCTCCTTCTCTTCCAGCATACCAGAAAGCCCCCCAAGCAGGAATGCCCACAGGATCCCCTTAACATTTGGAAACTCTTCATAAAGACGGAATTTGAGAATATACTTTTTCTGGAATCAGGATGCTCAGCCTTTTAGGAAGTGTTCAAATTACGATTGGTTAAAACTCACAAAGAGCTATTAACGGGCCACCCTTTGCACAACAGATTTAAAGAGGGAGAAAGAAACCTGCCTCAAGGGTCTTTATATTTCAAACGTTGGCAACAGGTTAAACAACCCAGACACAACTGCAACAGAGGCAAAAATCAACACAGTTAAGCCTCCTTCTCTTTGCTTCTTTCAGAAGGTTCTCCCTGAAGCCTCTTCTTGACAACTTCTGGCCTGTCCAGCCCCACCACAGTGCTGGACAGAGGTAGCCTTAAGTCCAGCATAAGAAATACTGACCAGCTAGAGAAATGAGGAGAATAAACAGTCATTCTTAGGCTCCAGCCTTCCCCTGCCTCAAAAGGTCAGCGTAACACACACCTCCCACTACAACCTCCAACAATTTTGATCCTCCATCCAATGCCATGCAAAAATTTCCAGGCTAAGTAAACTTCCCCTGTGATTTTCTTCTCACCAAAATAAATGTTTTGATTTTGCATCAATCTAAGGAAGCCATTTATAACCCAGGCCTGTCACTGAGCCTTTTTTCATCTCGGCCCAGGACATACTCTCCCATATGCTGTATTTATCTTGAACGCTTCCTGAGAAACAATACTGCTAAAATGTTTACCATCATGATTTGGCCGGAGTGGAAGGAAAAAGGAGGAAAGCAGTTAGGAATCCATAATCTTCCGTTCACGTTTTGAAACGCATCGGAAGTCCAAATCTCATTTAAACTTTACAACAAACAAACAAACAAACAAGAAAGCATCTAGTCCTCAAGAGGGTGTGTAACTCAGGTGCCAGACCTCTGCATACTGGCAAGGAAGAATGAGGAGGAAGGGATGTGAGTGGCCTGCTTATCTTCCTTCTCTGGATTTAGCAGATGCAACATTATGTAAAATTAACTAGATATGCGCAATTGTGCTTAACTTGCAATTATTAATCCGGATCACAACTTTTATCTTAGGGTTAAAGCTGTACTGAAAAAAAAACCCTCCACGCAAACACCGTGGAGGCAAATTCTCCAGGCAGTTGCTGGATTCCCCGTTGCTTCCTTCGGTGCCAATGCAGCTGGCAATAAAGGATCAGCAGGGAAGCTGGGAGGGGGAGGCAGGGAAGGACAATGAGGGAAGTGGACCATGGGGCTGAGGGTGCTGCCCTAGAGGACGGGGGTGCCAGCCCGTGGGGGCAGCCGGGGGAGGTGGGGCCATCGCAGCAGCCGTGGAAGAGTGGGGGGTGAGGAAAGCGAAAGGACCGCCACTTCAGAGGGCTGCGAGAAAAGCGAACAGATGGACCTTTCATATTCTTATTGAAGAATTTTCAGCCCAGCTGAGTAGCTGCGCTCAGGAGGGAGGCCGCCACCGTGCCAGCCTTGCGGGAGCCAGGAGGGGTCCATCCAATCAATTATTCACAGCATTGTTTGGGGCAGCGGAGGGAGGGAGCAGGGGCCAGGCAGGATGGGGACAGGCCCTTGGGCTTTGTTGCACACCGCGCCC
Organism: Acrochordus granulatus; assembly: GCA_032468055.1. Taxonomy (NCBI): domain Eukaryota; kingdom Metazoa; phylum Chordata; class Lepidosauria; order Squamata; family Acrochordidae; genus Acrochordus; species Acrochordus granulatus. The sequence continues at coordinate 492,660 of JANHZU010001501.1, read as the reverse complement.
CACTGAAGTGGGTTTAGGCTGCCGCAATCCATCCCTGGCCGGGGATAATGCCTCACTGGTCTCAGAACTCAGGCACCGCACCGAGAGGTCATCTAGACCGACCGACCCAGAGTTGCAATCAGAACAGCCTGGACTCTGGTCTCGCCCCACAGAGGGCCTGGGATGCGACGGCGGGGCTGGAATTCATCTCTGCTCCCAGGCTGGTTTATTTTCCGGCAGGTACCCAAGCCAGGGTGGAGAACCAAGGACCTGGGGGGAGAGGGCAACACCCTTTGCTAAAATCACTCGGTTTACTCTGCTCTCGTTTGTATTCTTCATTGAATCAACAGTGCAGAACTTTCACGCAAAAGCGGAGCAGGCCACAGCCCATCAAGCGCCAGACGCCTGAAAACGGTCCTTGCCCTGAGTCCGCAGGCGAGGCCCAGGGTCCTGGGTTGAAGGCCTGCCGTTGCTTGGACAGAAAGAGAAGAAATTCTGTTAGGAGAGGCGTCACTGCAGAGCTACAGTCTCCAGCAGACCCGAAATACAGTTAATGGCACCAGAATTTCTTTTGCGCCTCTGGCCAGGTACGAGTGAAGGGATGGCCGGGCCAGGGAGAAGGGCTGCTCTGCGAACCCGTCCTTTGCAACGAGAGGACCGGACGTGGCGCACCCTATTACTCGGTCCTCCTTCTGCACATACATCCTGCTCCACTTTATCGATAACACATTTTATTGCTTTTGGCTGATGCGATGACCTCGGCTTTGAGGAACGGCGTCTCCTTCTCCTGACCTTGGAGAGGGCCACAGTGGCACTGCTCTTTGGCGAGTCCTGGACTCACGGGAGAGCCTTCCTGGCAAACTACACCCAGCATGTCAGAACTGGGAAAAATGGGGTGCTTTGCTTAAGCTCCTCAAGTGATACAGCTGGACTATCTATGCAGAGAAGCTTTTTTGGCTAGGAAGGGACCCAGCAGAAGCAAGGACTGGAAATTCTAGAGAGCGCGGAACTGATAGCCAACCACAGAATTCAGCGTTGACGGATTTTCTAGTCTTAAAAATAAGTTTCTAGTCCTTAGGAATTTCAAGACTGGGCTTGGGGAAACAAAACTAGAGACTGTGGAAGGGGGAAAGGAAATTGCTGGAGAGAATAATGGGCAGAGTAGAGTTATTTCTAAAGATCCCCCCTCCCCATGCATAATCAGCAGGAATAAGTTTGTAAAATAAGTGGTATGAGCAAAATATGCCTATACTGTATTTCGTTGCAACATGCAGACTACCAATAGCTCAGATCTTAGATTCCCTGCCAATATCCCATTTCTGCCATTAAACCAAAAGCTCTTCAACTTCCCTTCGGATAACACCCCCCAAGCTGGTCCTGATCCTCCTCTCTGGAAATCCACACTGCCTGCTTTACTATCCGGCCGCTGTTCCTGAGACACAATCCTTGAAAGAAAACAAGGGGAAACCCTAAAGTGTTAATGGCAATTGGTGAAGTGGCACAGCAGATTGCTACAATAAATAATTTACTGATATTTATAAATATTCAAATCAGCAGGCTTCAGAAATTGAAAGAGAGGAAAAGGGAGAAGCTGGAAAGCAAGTATGTGTGTGGGTGTGCATGTGCGCACAAGAGACAGAGTGTGGCTATTGGGTGGGGAAGTTTGCATTAATTCCCTGGCTCTCTAAATTGAGAACCGTTTCTCATTTCAAACAAATATTTGGGCATCAGAAAAAGGGTGAAGTACCAGTGAAAGGAAAAGCAGGAGAGGACAAAGACCTGTGGCAGATGAGATGAAGGAGCAAGTCGCACAAGTTGTGCTTGTACTTGCAGCCTGGTTAACCTTCAACTGGCAAAATCCACAGGGAACTTTGTGCCAATTTACATTACTGGGGTCCTGCACTGGCATTCCCTAGGGTCACAAGAAGGGATCTAGGCTAGAGGTTTTGGCAACAGAAACTTCAGGAGGAACACAAAACCAATCCGTTTGAAGCAGGGTATCACCTTCATGTCCACCTTCTTAAGGATGCTTTGGTTCACAGGTGGACTTTTGGTACAAAGTATACGGTAGTATCGTGAAAAATAAGCAATACAAAATAACATTAAATGGTCACCAGGAGAGGCACAACCAACTCTCAAGACTATTTCTGCCACACTCAACTTCCCCGCAGGAGCACAAAACGCTTTCTAAGAGAAGAGCTTAAGAAAAGGCTTAAATAAAACCATCACAATAAATCCACAACACTTGAAAACAATAAATACAAAAATAAAACAAAGTTAATGTTGAAAGGTGAAATAATAAAAGATGTTTTCCTGTTATTTTCTGAGATTGGAGTAGGTGTCAAGAAGTGGGAAGGAAAGTTCCAAATTCAAATCACCACTTAGCCATGAAGACTGCTAAGTAGCCTTCAGCCAACCAAGCCCAGCTTACTGTGATAAAACAATTGTGAGGGTTTTTTCAAAAAAGGAAAGGAAGGGGAAATCATAATCCATGCTGACGAGAGTTAAACAAATTAACATTACAAAGCCCACAACCTATCCCAGCCCTGCCCAGCATCTGGTATGTCCAAGAGCTGCAACTGAAGACTCCCCTTCCTCAGTTATGTGCCCTTGAGTGTTAAGATACAAATAATTCAGAATTTGCCACTTGCGCTCAACTGGAGACCATCTACGGCTTCTTCACCAGGTTGGGGAAGGCTGCTTTCAAATCCATCCAACTCCTGAGACATGCCTGGCGCCCCCGGACCCAATGGCATGGTGACCCTCACTTGAAAGCTGGTCAGGGCAGCTCCAACAGATGCCAGGCTCTGTTAAACCAAAAATGGGTGTGAGCAGGTGACTGCTGAAGGTGAACCTTGCGATGGCGTGCTGGGAGCCGAAGGGCACGCATCCTAGAGTTGCCAAGGCTGGGAAGGTGAGGCACAGGAGGCTTGTTCTTCCCCTTGGTCTGAGATGGCTGCTGGGTCACAAGGCATGACATGGCACCCTACGGTTCCTCCTCACCTCTGCCCTTGTTATCAGGCTCACCTCTGACTCAACCTGTGGTTCCTCCACCTGATGGGCAGCCAAGCCCCAAAGCATCCCACTAGTGGCACACCTGGCTCCTGTGTGGGGCGAGTTTCTCCCAGGATGAATAATGTTTTTTTCCTAATGCATGGGAAGCCTGTCAGCTTCCTTACTCCCCATGTTTTATGATCTTAACTGAGCGGCTCTGAGCTCCCTGGTAAGAAATAAAGTTATCCCTCAGCGTCCCTTCTAAACATTTCACTCAGTGCAAACGGTGTTTAAGAAAAATGAGGACATATTTCTTCTTAAGGATGCAGTATCCCCCTTCAGAGGCCTAATTTATGCCATATATCAACTGGCCAAGGGAGAAAGTGGCAGGCTGGCCACAGCGAGAGCTGAGCTGGCCCAAAGGCAGACGCCACCCTTGCTGCAGGCCCATCAGGCTCCTCTTAGCTGCAGTCGCTGCACAAACCCAGCTAGCTGACGGCATGCGGGGCAGGGGGCTTCTGGGCCAGTTCTCCTTGCCAAGCAGCCTTCTCAGGGATTGATCCCACCGGGAGTGGATCCTTTAAGCTTCTGGAGCCCAAGGGAGGAAGAGCAGCAGCGGATTCGATTCGGAGGGCAGGGCCTGGGGGATCCGGCTGCTGAGGAAAAAGGAGTGGGGCAGAGCAGAGCAGGACTTGGTGTGGGTCAGAAGCATCTCATGCACAACATTTCCCCATTTTGTTTGGGGCCAAAATGGCTCACAGAGTGAAGATTGGGATTGCTTAGCAGCTTCTTCACAATCTTTGCTCTTCCTACCAGCTTCAGGTTCAAAGGGGGGATGGACAAGCAATTTACCTGCAGAGCAAAGATAACAAAACCATGCAGGGCTCTGGATATGGGGCCAATGGAGAAACAGAGGATGAGGGGATGGGGCAGGGCATTCACATGAACTGAGGCACTTATGCGGCATGTAAAAAATATTTTAGGTCAAGATGTTTGAACTCCTGAAACCAAGTCAAACTGAAACAACCAAACTAAACCAGCCTTTATTTGCTAGATTAACTAGCTCACCAATCAGTTAATACATAATATCTTGTAATTTCTGCAAAAAACAAGACTCCTTTGGAAACACTTTCATTCTGCTGTGTGCGCGCACCTGGGAGCTTTGCCCATTTTAGATCAAGTATCAATGATCCTATTCCAGTGGATCAAATTTAATAATTTAATGCATTTTCAACTTTAATCCCTACACAACCACCATCCCTAATAGCTCAGTCAAGGAACTGAAAACAGTGAGTGCACAGGGACTCAGCTTCTCATGAAGTCTGTCATTACCAAATATTACCTAGCCCAATTGGAAAGCCATAATATAGACTTAGTACATCCTTTCCAGTAAAGCAGCCAAATCCCACATCCTATTTGAAGGCTCTTTGTGAGGTCGAGAGAACTACCCTCGAAGCATGCGTGGCCACCACCATCGCATTCACCATTGGTTTTCAGTGCTGTCCAGGTGTTTAGCCAGGAGTAAATCCTAGTGAGCGCCACCCGCTCCCCCTTGCAATGAAGTCAGGCTTCCTTGAAGTGTAGGAGCTCCTCTTCCCTTCTAGGCAGCAAGACTGGAACTTCTGGCAGATGGGGGGTCCCTCGATCAAATACTTCTGCTGATTGCTACCTGAGCGTAACTCCACACGACAAGCATTCTCAGGCACATCTCTGCAAAATTTCCATTTCCTACTTTCCTACCTGCATTAAATCACTGAGCCCAGCAAAAAGGCTCCTGGGGCTGATTCTTGAAAGGAACTTTTCTAGGATTGCCACTGCTGATCGGTGTACTTGAATTTTGTTTGGCAAGAAGGAAAGAAAAGAGATTACATAAAACAAAGCCCTAAGACATCTTCGCCCACTTCTTACCAGGTTATCTATCTCATACTTCAGATTTTTTTTTATTATTATTTGCGTTAAAATGTTTAGTATCCAAAACAAGTCTAAGTAGTCTCAACTTCTAGGCTAAGTAAGTCCATAAATCAGGCAGAAGTGTTAACATCTCCACAGCAGCCCAGGCCATCAATCTCACCCCATTTTACAAGGGATGGGTAGGAAGAGAGGCAGCAAAGGGGGCTGCTCAAGACCAGTGAATTGATGCTGCTGAACAAACTGAATCCAGAACAATGGGCTTTGTTATCCATGATGTTCTCAAAGACAGAAACTCCAAAGGAAAAGACCCAAAGGCGAAGCAATCGTGGTTGCGTTGAGCAAACCTACAGAATTTAGGGAAAATGTGTCTTTTAGGGAGAGGTCGGGATAGTTTCCTGATTACTTTAATGGCAGCACACAAGAATTATAATGCTTGGCATTCACATAACATTAGCTATTTCATTCATGCCAAGGCAGTATTAATATTCCACATTTCAAATGCAAAGGCGATGAGAGAGAGAAACAGTTTGCTGAAGACCATATAGAGGCAAAAACTGAAATCACACCGTTTCAAGAGTTCTCTAAAGAAACATGTTTCTAGATATAGAACAAACTGTTGTACTTCTTGATGCTTAATTTTGGGAGCCACCCAGAGTATCGGGGGCTGAGTAGTGTAAAAATGTTTGAAAGCAAGCAGGCGCAGGAAGCGAAAGGATGGCTACCACTCTGGCAGATCTGGAGCGGGAAGACACAAGCATGGCGGAGGAAAGGGTGCCTCTTCCAGGCCTGAGGGCCCCCTGCCTCCTGAAAGCAGAACCCGAGGCCGAGAAGGCGAAGGCCCGTGCTCGCCTCGGCATGCACCCACCTCCTCCGTGCCCCGGCCACCTGCCGCAAACGCTCAGGTGGACCCGTGCGCTGGTTCCCCTGCGCTCGGCGGAAGAGGCAGCGCAACAGGCCCTCCCGCGGTCCAGCAGAAGGGAAGATGCCTTCCGCCCATCCCGCGGGGGGGAGCGCGCGCAACGCTGTCTCTTCCCCTCGCCTCCCCCCACGGGTGCCCGCGTCGCTTGGAGGGCCCCGAAGTCTTTTTGGGGCGGCCATCCCAGCAGGGCGGGGGCCCGTGCGCAGGGCCCCCTCTCTCTGCCCCCTCTGCTCTCCCCGCTCTCATCCCCCCACGAACTCTATTTCTCTTTCCTTTCCGAAAACAAGTGAGCTGTAAATACTGTTTAACCTTCTCCCCCTCCCCCTCCCCTCTGCACTATAAAAACACAAATATGCCATAACTCAGCAGGCCCAGCCGCCGCGCCTCCAACATGCCCTGCTCCAGGCCTCTCAGGAAGGTCATAACAAACGACTTTCCGATTCAGTGCTCCTGAAATAATTTTGTGTATTAAAACCTGAATCTGCACTTTCTGGACCGAAAGCCTCTCTTAATTATGCCCGGCGTCCTTGGGGTGGACAGCGATCCTTCACCGCGGCACCGCTAGCCAACCGGAGCCACGGCAATT
>JANHZU010001501.1:458190-475895 GCA_032468055.1 Acrochordus granulatus | reverse complement strand
AGTCAGAAAGATGTCTGAAATGCTTTGAATGCTTGAAAGGGCTTTATAAATGCTGAATGTTGTGTCGACAAATCCACTGGAAAGAAGGAAGCCAAACTGTCACATGATGGAGTTCTCTTTAGCTTGGGTCAAATTTCCAGACAAGCAGTCTTTTAATAAATCAATCAATTTAGCAACTTTCTTCCCCAATGAGCAAGCTTCTTTGTGCGGCTGTACTTCTGTCCACTTACATTATTAAAACATTATTTTAACTGAAATATCATGAAGATTAAATTAATATCTGTGCTATCATGAAGATTAAAAACCCTTCTGCTGTTTCACTTCACTTCACCCCTACTGACAGGTGAAACTAGAAGACACTTGTAGGATCGGGGAAAAGGGAAAGGCCCAGATCAATCAATTTCTGCTCTGGTGCAAAGCAGCAGTGAAATCTGACTCCAAATCTACCTGCTGAGTTATGGGATAAGGAGAAAAGTAATCAACCACTGTTAAACATTGCGGCAATAAAAGATGTCATACCAACTACATGGATGTGAGCCATTTCTACCAAGAGAGGGACAGGGAGGCCATGATAAGTTTGGCTGGCGGGATTTTAAAGAAGTATAAAATGACTTATAAGGCTGCTTGACCGGAGATGTCAAGTGAGATCGATACCCACCCTGCCTCTCTTGTACCATTTTTGGCATGTTAGGAGGGAAATGGGGAACACATAACTGCAATGATCTCTTTCCAGATCAAAGCTGCCCACCTTTCACAAGAGACTTGACCAACAAGCCAATTTTCTGTTTCCTTCCTTTGGCACAAGTGTTTAGCCATAAAAAATGGATATGAGGGATATTATACAAACCTTTTATGAGGAACTTTGTCAAAATGGGGGAGAATGATGCAAAATGAATGCAACCGATGTAGAAGAAGAAGAAGGAGAAGAAAAAGACAGCCAAGTCACTGAATGCAGTTTCTAAACCGATTATGGGATGATCCACACAACGAAGGAGCTTGGGCGAGATGGGGAGGTGAAAAGCAGAAACATCCATGCAACTGAAATCAGACTGCCCACATTCCAGATACAGCCAGTGAACCAAAATGAGGGCCAGGCCTTGCTCCTTCATACCCTAACTCCATTTCAGGTTCAGTTGCTTTCCCCTGAAACTGGTGGTCTCATTGGCGTCTTTTTTTCCTTTGTACCTGCTGAGTTGTCAGGACACGTTGGACCCAGCCCCCACTTTGCCCATGGTCCATTTCCCCCTCCCCCAGCACTTACTCCCCAAATCCCTGTCTCTAATGGCCGTTTCAATAGAACCGGACTAGCTCTAAATCCACCAGTCTCTCCTTAAATAGCAACTGCCCACTGGTGGGCCTGACGGTGGAGGCTTGTTATTCTTTCCCCCGTCGCCTGGCTGGAGCTGTTCAGACCCATCAGTGTTACTCATCACAGCACTGGAGTAGCTGTGGGAGAAGTCTGGAAGGCCCCCTGAATTAACTCTCCTCCTCGGCTCTACAGTACACCAAAAAGGCTTCAGACCAGTTCACATCAGTGCGGCTTGTGCACGAGAACTTTCTGCAAGGTCGAGTCCTTTGGGAATGCCGAGAAACTGAGGTGCCGATTAATTTGATGACCACAACCAGACGCTGTTGGGCCAGTCTGATTTGAACCCGGACACAATCCTGGAACAAGGGCTGGGGGGAACTGCCTTTCTATTAGCTTCTCCTGCTCTAAAAGAAAAATAAAACAATGGACTTTGTGTGTGCACCACACACTTTCTTGCCTAAGGCAATTCTAAATCAGATTAAACACCATGATAACTACTCCTCTGAATAGGATTTGCACCAATGTGGCAGAATATGCTGGGAGTAGAGAAAGCATACCCACATCCCATAGAATTAAGCCTCTTGATCGTGGAGTCTCTTTGCTTTTTGCTAAAGGTGCCAGCAGCAGCAGCAGCAGCAGCAGCAGCAGCAGCAGCAGCAGCATGCCTTTGGGCAGACTTGAATGGCTTTTCCCACAGCCTGAATATTTACAATAAAACCCAACACCCCAAATTCCTGTGTAGGAAATATACCCCATTTATTCATTTGGAAAGTTTATCGTGGTTCTTTCTAACATCAAAGTTATAACCACGGCTCATTCAAGGTAGAGGGCTTGGTCTTCCCTCATTCCTGTCTCCTTACCAGCACCAAAAGCCATCTCCAGCTGATTAAGGATTTCTAACAGGATATAGAGATTTGCAGTAAGACCTGGCTGCAAATCAACTGGGGCAGACAGCCAAAGAAGTGTGAGTATGTCAGAAAGGGAACTGCTCTGCTCCTAAAGTAGCAGCCACTGTTCTGGCACACAGGCTTTGAAGTTCCTGCTCACAGCATAGGAGCACCTGGACTTCTCTGGTTGTGCCCAGTAACACTGCCAAGCAGGAAGTTGGGGTGCAAAGAGCTCACCCTGAGCCTTGGCAGTTGGAAAGGGCAAGCCACAGTGCTGTTATCCTGCCACTGTGTAGACAGTATAGACAGAAGGGGCTCTCTTAAGAGTTGTGATTCCTGTGTCTTATGGCACAGCTTTAACAAATGCCCCCAACAGCTCTTACTCAATTGAGGAGTAAAGTGTTAAGTCTTTCCACCTTTAGCTTCTCAGTGCATTTGAACCAGGACTGGCTGTGCATATAAACAACAGTAAAATATTGGGCGGCTTTGAACCGCTCAGCACTGAAAACCTTCTGGCTCTCTGGCCTGAGACCCAGCATCCAAACCTCTGCTGGGTCCCAGCATTAATAAAGCAACTCGGAGCAAAAATTGAGGGTAGCAGCAGGGAGGAGGCAGCTTGGAGGCGACAGGAGCAGCAGCAGCAGCTTAGAGGCACTTCGGAAACACTCAGCAGAGTCCTTGTAGCACAGAAAAGCCCAGAGTCAGCTCCTGCTGGCCCAGAGCTGAGGCGAGAGAGGCAGGAGTGGATATTGCTGGTGGAGGCCACTGGGATGCCGTTTGAAGATGCTAAATATGACCAGGTTAGCACTTTCGTCTCTTAATGGCAGGTCACCATTAATAAGCCCTGGGCCCGAGGGTGTAGTACGCTGCTCTTCCCACCCCCCATCCCGAAATACTCATTTCATTAACTTTTACTGCAGAGAGAGCACAACACCTGCTTGCAGGCTGAGGTGGCTAACAGGTTAACTGGGGGGGGGGAATGAGAGAGAAAGAGAGCTGAACCGATCAGAATTGGAGAACAAAAGGCTAATTAGGAACTGATCCTCCCTGAACAGCAACCTGAATGCCCTGCAAAACTCATCCTCTGGAGCCTGTGTGGATCATCCCTCTCAGATCCAAGACTTTTCTGTTAGCTGGGGGGGGGGTTGCCAGGGGTATTTCCAGAGGATCCTGGAAATCTGAGGTTTGCTGGAGCCCCAGAAAAGATCCCTGGCCCTGGAATAATTTGCTTATCCTAGCAGATGAGCAGGAGAATTAACATCTCTAGGCAGGAAGGAAAGCCATCCACAGAGGACCACTGCAACATTTCTCCAAGGTCATCTGATGAGATTTTTGCAAAAATGCTGGGCTCTGGGCACTCTTGGTCAGCCCAGCAAAGTACATTGTGAAAGAGCAAAAGTGATCAATTCAGCCTCGTCAATTTCAAGCCTGCCATAGGTAAAAGAAAGTGCCTTAGAGTACATGCTCCAGGAGAAGTATGCTGTTGTCTCTGTTACCAGTCAGTGGGAATTGGTGGAAGATTCTTTTCTCCAAGAACATATTACATACGATTTATAATAATAATATTTAATAAATATATATTTATTTCAAGAAGAGGAAGCTGATGCAGACATGGATATTTCAAGAAGGTTATCTCCTGTTTTCCAAAGGGAGACTTTTAAAACATTCAAAATGTCCTATTAAATTTAAAAAATGCAGTCAATATTTTAGCATTTGAATTTTCAAAGAGAATCCCAGGACCCATCTAGGGAAAACATGAATGCTTTGTCACAGCCTGAGAAATTCCACCTTGGTTGCTGCCTTCACACTCCTCTTCTCCACCAAAACTGTCATGGGGAGGGAAGCATGGGCAGTAAGGCTGGGGACAAAATCACCTGCCAAATAGCTTCCCATCTTGAGAATCTTATTGATCTGCCCTACTTGGCAGCTTATGCTGAAGTCACTGTCTGTGGTATGGGATCAATGAGATCTGCTAGATGGAATAGCATTTTGATGGGAAGCAGAGAAAAGATCGGCCAGGAGAGGGCCATGGGAAGGGAACATGTGCAGCCTCTTGTTTGATATGGAAAATATCACTGTAAATAGACACCCTTCCTTTTAGTCTTGCAACGTGTTGAAATCAAACATTTCCTACAAAGGATGCTTAATATGTTGGGGCCCTGTCACTTTCTAATTCTCTGAGGAATAGTTCAAAACTCTTTTCCCAGGTCACGAAAATGAAGTGCCAAGAAGGAGTTTCCTGTGCTCATAACTTCTCCTTCCCAGTGTCTTCAGATAACAAAGAATGCCAGCACAAACTTCCCAAAGAAAGTGTCTAAAGTCAGGTGGATGGAGCTGCACTGGAAGAGCCACCACTGAGAGAGAGAGAGAGAGAGAGATAAGCCAGCAAGGGTCAAATCACTCCAACTACTACAGTTCTATCCTCCTCTATCTTGGTATGGCAATTTGGATATGAGAAAATATTGGTCAAAAGAGCTGGCAGCTGTGAATATATGAAAAAAAGTTTTCCATCTATTAATATGACAAAATAGTGGCCCATCTCCTTAGAACACTCGACAATGTTGGAGTTAAGAGGCCACAGTATACTGTTCCAGTGGCATTTATTTTGAGCTGTTCTGCTACCAAAGACTTTTTTTTCAAGTATTCTTGAACTTCCCCTGTTTTAAAACAGGAACTTTGCTTTTTCATCAGGATATGGCGACAAGGATTCTTTTGGGGAAAAATGCCTGTAGTTGAATCAGTCTTTAAGAATGTAAAAATGGACTGCTACTGTCTGCTCCCGACTGCAGCTGGTTGACAAGCTGGCTGCGAAAGCAACTGGTCTCTCTGGTTGTCCCCAACCTCTGACATTCTACGAACGACTCTGCACAGGGAAGCTTTCTTGACTTATTCTAGTTAATCGTCTGGGCAAACCCAGCTACTTTCTAACAGTTTTATCTTGAACTAAATTGGTTGCACCAACATCCACACCCTTCCTTCAAGGTTCTCTTAGGTGAAACAAATCCTATAGGCAAACACACACACCACATTTGAAAGGCAGCAGTGACACAGCCAACCTGCCAGACCAGCTGTGACAAGGGATGCAGTAGTGGCAATCACCTTCAAATGCCCTTCCTGCAACTATGAAGAGAGAGAGAATCTGCAGTTGTCTCAGCGTGTCTCTTCTTGCACAACTGTTGCCTTCTTTTTAGAAGAAAGCCAGCAACTGTTCCTAAAATTCAGTTGCCCGGTCCCTGGACTTAAAAGAGAAACAGAGGAAAAAGAAAGAAAGCTTGCACCACGCTAGTTTCTGAGTCAAGCTAAAAAAACTTAAAAAAACTTGCAATTGAGGGCACCTGCTCTTGGACAAACAACTGTCTAGGCTACTGATAGTTATGGCATTGCATCAGGTCTCAAAAAAGAAATGAGAGGGAGAATGGAAAAAGGGGAGGGGTCGGAAAATGGGAGAAAAGGCTGAAAAAAGAGGAAAAGAACGGCAAAGGGTGCTGGAGAAGGGAAGAAGGCAATTGGAATGGCAGTCGCTTGAGAGAGAACGGCAGACCCAGTGGTCTGATGCTAGGACCGTCAGCACAAATGGTTTGGTTTGCGTGGAAAGTCCAACTCCATATGAAAGAAATGTCCCTCCTGTGACTTCTTTTTTTTCTCATCCTCTCCTCTTTCAATGAGAGGAGGACAGGAGCTAAGTAAACTGTGTCCCAGAACTGCTCAGCCTAAGTTTAAGTATCTGCAGAAAAAGAAGACGAAACTACATAAAGCTAATGTAAAAAAAGGAAAAAAATGAGGAGGTGAAAGGAACTGGGAGGGGGTGGAAAGCAAGCTAAGATTGTAAGTCAATGAAAAATGGTGGGGGAAAGGGACATGGGGACAGCCAGGGAGGGAGGGAGGCTATCAGATAGAAGAAGGAGAGGGGGGAGCGGAGGGGAGGGAGGAAGAAAGACTATCAGATAGGAGGAGGAGGAGGAGGAGGAGGGAGCGAGCGAAGGGGAGACAATGCTCGTCGGCGCTGCAGCCGAGCGGCAACGCGAGGGGTCAGCCATTGCGGCTTTGTCGCCGGCACAAACGGGGCCGAGGAGGGGGCAGAGGGGCGTCTGGGGTCCAACGCCTTTCGGGCCGCGCCCCCGGGACCCCTCCCCCGTCTGCGCAAGCACTCGGGCAGGGGCGGGGGGCAGCCGGGAGGGACCGGCGGAGGGGCCCGGCTCCATCTCCGACCCCCCGGAGGCACGCCGGGTCACCCCTCCGCTTTGACCGCCTCCGCCAGAGCCTCTTCCGTCGTACGCGCGCCCGAGCCAGTGTCGGGAAACCGAGGCGGCGGCGGCGGGCAGATGCGCCTTTCAAGCACCGGGTTTTTAGGAGACGGGGAGTTTCTCTCTCGGGGAGAAGATGACGCAGCTTTTCCAAAGTGTAAGAAAACCACCGAGCTCTTTTCTTGAAAGAAGTACAGCCAGTTCATCAAACCCTTTGCAGGATTGCAAGAGGCGCTGCCCTGTTATTGTCTGGCAACTGCAAGTGGTGAATCTTCTTGTACCCAAACACACACACACACACTCACTCCTCTACAGAGGAAGAGAGCCACCATCCTCTGAGAAAACCCAGGAGCCGGTCCCTCTGGGGCTTCTGAAGCGGAGCTGAAGGAGGAAGGGGCCTCCATCCCCCTTTTCCAACCTGTCAAATCCTGAACCTGCAGAGATCCCGCTATGAACCCGTCCCAAGGAGACACTTGTAAACTCATTTCTCTATTCTTTTTCATCTTAACGCCTTCTCTTCCTGCCCCTCCTCCTCCTTTCAAGGTCATGGAGCTCATTTATATGTTTAATATTTACTCAGTACTCCGGTTCCTTTCTCTGCACTCACCGCAAATTTGTTTTCTGATAAAAAATCTGGTGAAAAAGCAGCTGTAAAACCCAAAACAGCATTAAGGGGGAAAACACACACACACTCACACAAACCTTACAATATCTAAAGTAACAAGGCAAGGGTGGAAGCTGCAAAGGCTGTCAACCTGCATCCCGAAATAAATCCCATTCAACCCAATGGCTTTTTCTTCCAGGTCACAGCCCACCCCAAGGAGCCTACCGGTGTCCAGTTTATGGGGCTGCCATAAAAACTGGGAAGGGTGGGAGGCTGCTGCAGTGAACTACTTTGGGCTCGCTCGGGAGACTGAAGGGGCCACAAGGTGGAGTGAGCTTACCCACCCGCAGGAAGGAACAAGAACCCTGCAGTTGCTTTATTTACAGATGTGAAGTGAAGAAACGTTCTGACATACGAGCACTGATTTAAGCCCAAAGACCGCGGAAACACCGAGACACTTCGCTTCACGCGAAGTTATTGTCGTGTGGCAGGGGAAATTGTTTTCCCCTTTATCCCACCTCTGCCGTGAGTGCCCTGCAGGCTAAAAGGTGAGATACCACCTGGACACCTATAAAGACATGTAGAAATGTGGAAAGGAGGCCTTATTCTAGGCTTTCTGACACTCTACGCCATCTTTTGCTGAAGCCAGGAAAACAGAGTAGAGGAGGCCAAGGGCCCACATCCCTATTCACAAGGGGTCAGATGTTGTTCTCTACTCCAGACTTGCTCATCTTCTTGCAGCCAAGGCCAAGCAGAACCCTTGAATGCTTTTGACAGCCCCTCCAACGTACTGGAGAAGACCCACGGCCTGGTCCAGCCCAGCTGCAGCAGCTCCCTGGATGACCTGGGCCCTCTCTCCCAGCCCTACCCATCTTGCAGGGTGATTGGGAGCAAACAGGAGGAAGGAGTATTGCATACATGGTGTGCAAAAAGAAAATCTAACAGAGCAACCAATAAGCTGGAGAGGAAGCAGTCTCTTCTTTTCTGCACTGAGAGCCATTTGGCAAAAAATAGCCCCCTCCGCATGGCCGCCACCAGTTAGCCACCTTGAGCTGAGGAGGAGGAGAAGCCAGGGCAAACTGAATGAATTATGAACTGGCAATATTAAGAGCCCCACTCACCTCCTGACGAATCCAAGCATTCCTTGATGAGGAAAAAAAGAAAAGATTTGCACGGGCAGTACTACTGCACTCCCTGCGTCCTTCTCGGTGGCCCTGGGGATTATCTTAAATGCAGCACATGTATTTAACTCGTACAACCCAGTGAAGAAAACGGGGAATGAGCCAGGCTAGTAGCTGCACAGCTCTGAAGTTTGCCACGGTTGGTCCGACAGGACTGTGGAAAAGGGGTTTTATGGGCAAGCGGCAGTGCTGTTGCTTCTCCTCCGAACAGGAAAGGGGGGAAAACTTTTCCTGGAGTTTGGAGGAGTTCCACGCATGGCTCCCAGCCCCCTTGGCTCCTGGTGCTGGCCCCACTGTCTCTCCGGCATGGACCCGTCGCATCTCACTGCATGCCTTCCCCTCCTGGCCGATACGCACATGGCTTTAATGTTTTTATTACCTGTTTGACTCGCCGCCTTATTGCTTCTCCCTTTAATGGGGCCGTAACCGTGGTAACAAGGAATAAACGGCCACCAGAAAATGAGATGATTAAACAGGTCACCCTGGCAAAACAAACTGCATTTCCCTAGGAGAACGCCACTCGTTTGCGGGGGAGGGGAGCAAGCAGGACCGGCTGGGCCGGGGGGACAGAGGGAAACTGACCGGGCCTGTGTCCGGCTCTGCAAAGTTGGACTGATGGCCAGGCGGGGCACTTGGCCGCCCGATGACAGCCACTTTGAGTGGCTCTCGATGGAGGCACGCCGGTTGGGCAAGGTGGACTCTGGGGATGCTGCAGGTACACAGAGGGAGGTGCATCTTCATGGCGATCCCGCTGCTTTGGGGTGGGTTGGATTTCTCTCTCCTTGCTCCCAAGCATCAAGGAACAGTCAAGGGCAGCAAGTGATGTGGGAAGGTCGAAAAGCTGTTTCGGCATCCAGAGGGGCCCAACGCATTCGGTCATACCAAGCGACGCTGCCCCTCTGCCCAGGGCAACGGGCAGGCTTCACACCTGAGCCAGAGAGCCCCACCTGCATCCTTCCCTAAAAGGCACCCCAAACTAGCCGCCCCAGGCAGCATTCTCACTTGCTTCCTAAGCGCCTTTACAATCTGGGTCCCACTGAAATTGCGAGGCAGCAGCCAAGGGGCTTCTCCCAACTTCTGGATGCCGAGGGGCTGGGCAGCAAGAGCCAGCAGGGAAAGTCGAGAAGAAACATGAGCGGGCAGGGGAGAGCCCCAGACATCTGGAAGGGACGGGTGGGCAGTTGCTGATCCTGTCCTCGGACCGAGGCACACTTTTTATGCAGAGAGTAAGGAGGCCCAAACCAGTTTGGAGCACCCTCTGTCAACTGCCTTTGCCCAGGACTTGGCCGGCTGGTGCATCTCCCAGGTCAAAATGTTCTTGCAAAAACAGAAGACAAGATAAATGAACAGAAAAGCACAGAAAAACAAACAACTGACTTCACAACCTGCCACCTTTCAAAGAAGCCCTCAGCTTCCCTTTTTTTTCAGTTTCAGGTTTTGAACGCATGGGTCTCCCCAAGAGATGCTGAAAAGGAAGGGGAGGAAAATCAAACGAAAAGGAGATCAACTGGCACTACTAGTAAATCTCCAAGAGTAAGGAATCCTGAGCTGAAAGGAATTTGTGGATGATCAGCACACATATAGTGGTCATGGTTTCCATACTTCTGATTCCATCTGAATCTGTAAACCCATGGAAACCCATAAGATGGCAGGTAAAAATCCCTGGCAGTCAGAAACTGTGCTTCTGATGCGCTGTCGGCTGTGGCTTGTTACCAAGTGGTTCGTTACTACTTGATCAAGAGCCATCAACAGAAGCAACAACCACATTAATTACACATTTCTTAATGTTGTGCAAGATGAAACACCCCTCATCTTTCAAATGTAAGTTCGGCCCCCACCTGTAAAATGAGATAACAGCAGGTTTCCTCCTCTGGATTTGCCTAACCCTTTACGAATTAAATCCACACTAAGAAATAATACAGGGATTGGGAGGAGAAGCATTTTTCCTTTATACTTTTTGGATCCTCCCCTTATGTTTGAGGAGGGAGAAGTATAGCTGACAAAGCTCCACCTACAGAAGGAGAACTTCCCTAGCTCCCCCTGAACACAGTGAAAGCCAGACCCCAAGTCCAGAGCTCTGGATTTGGATCCAGCTCTATCTACTCAGCCTGCAGAACTCCAAATGTCATCTGAAAAGTTGTAAATGTCACCCCAGGAGAACAAATATTTTTCCCACGCCTTCACGTGCTTGGGAACTATGAATGCTCTTGGATTGGGTTACTGGTACTGAAGTCAGTACAATTCACACAACACCGACAGGGCTCAGTTTAAGGCTGAAAAGCTGTCCTTGCACAATGCTAGCCTTGATTAGTATTAATGGTGTTTAGGTTTCAGATGGCATGGGGCACTAGGAGAACCCAGACAAATTGCTTGGTTTATGACTGAAGGTATCGTGCCAATCCAGAGAATGAGTTAGATCAAGACCCGGGTAAATGTGTGCAGTCAAAAAGAGTGGATGTGAATCATCACACTCAACTGAAAAAAGATAGAAGCTGGTAGGTAGCCCAGCCTTCTCCTGTGCCAAAGTCACCAAAGAGGAACTGAACCTGGTGTGACCTGACGACCAACCTGAACACTGCTCCTCCACTTTTGCTGAAGCTTTGGAGAGCTGCCTGCCTGCCTTTCAACCTGAGTGTGAAACTGCCCCAGGATTGGAAACTCCAATTGCTTCCCACCCTTGGGGATCCTCTCTATCACTCTCTTTCAACTACTGGCACAGATTCTGGTTGGCTTGCAGATACCAGAAGGCTCTTTTCAGGTTGAAACCCCAACCCAGCAGCACCACCAATGGCTCCCAAGACAGAAAAAGTTTTGAAATAATTGGTCCATCCAGCCAGGTCCTTCTGAACAAGGCATCTGAAGAAAGGGGTAGTAGATTTCTGGGTCAGTAGCAACATTTGTGATCTTTGTGATTGTCATGCACATGCTAAGATGCTGACAATCCAAGCCAATGGAAATTGACGGGCTATAGAAACTCACAATAAACAAACTAAGTCACTGCTTGGCTTGGTGGGCATCCCAGTTGGGCCGAACATTTGCAGGGCCTCTTCTCCCCCCTTGTTCTTTTGGGGATTTCTCAGCCTTGCTGTGCCAATTTCCTTAGAAGCTGTCAGCTCTGCAGCAACCCTCCCAGCTGATACGCTACTAACAAGTCCTTCTTCTTTGGTCAGATCATTCTATTATAAACTCTCTGGAAAATCAGCTTCTGTTCCACAACAATAAAATGAGAGTAGAAAGAGCAATGGCACAAGGGCTATGGCCAGTGCAGGAACTAAGCACCAACTGAAGGAAGAACATTGTGCCTTGATCTTTCATTGCAAATGTGCAAAATGAGAGAGGTTGTGGCCAGGGGCACTTCAGGCTTGAACTGAAGCCTGCCAGTTGGTAAGGTTCCTGAGTTCAGACTAAAGTTTAAACAGTGGCACACCTAAGTTCCAATTTCTCCTAGGAGGATCTCAAAAAGCTCCAGATAAGAGCACGTTCCATGCCACCTGCCTCTGCCAGTTTTAAACAGTACTGTAGCGCTGCAAATCATGCCCTCTGCTACTAAGTATTCCTGCCCCCGTGCCATTCAGGAAAGCCTTCAATCTGCCCATGGCACAGACTGGCAATACCCAGACCTCTGCTTTCCTACCCCATGGCTCAAGTACGCGCCTATCTCCTTTGCAGCCTTCATATGGTGAGTCTCAGCAAGACACCAGCATTAATGCAACAGTAAATAAGTTTCTCCTTGCCTTTTGCCATCACTTTCCTCTGGGAGGGGTCAACATCCAGGAGAGCCCTTCAATCCTAAAAATTGATGCTGTCTTTGAAAGCTTCAAGCCCCCCCGCTCCTCTCCAGGGAAATCAGTCTAAAAGGGGCTAATGGAACAATATCCCTTCTTTCTTTCACTCATTCTCTTCCTCTCTTGCGCTCTCTTTTTTATTAGCATTTGTGGAATTTATTCCCAAACTCTCCTAATCTTTCGTACACAACCATTTGATTTGCATAACCCAGCCCCCTCTCATAAAAACTGGCTGCTAGTTTAATTAAAAAATGTAAATTTGCTGTCATCTCGGGGCCTGGTGAATTAGGACGACATCGGCATTTTTTATTGCTGAAGACGTCCAAATTGATCCGGTCTGCAGTGAACCAGAGGTTGTACGCATGTCCAAAGCCCACGACCAGGCAGGACTGGGGCTCTGCTCAGGTAAAAAAAACGCTTTTTGTTAGTTCTGCCTGTTTCCTGCTCTTTTTTTCTTGAAAATCAGCCATTCCCTCAATGTGGAAATGATTGTATTGATGGTGGCCTGACCACATCCTGAACAAGCGGGCGGTTGTTTTGATGATGTCGCCCTTGGGAGTTGCCAACCTGTCTGTTGCCTCTTCTCCTGTCCTTACCTTTCCTGGGCCAGAGTTTTTCATCTCCTCGTTCCCAGAACAGACTTGTCATGGGACCTCGTTCTGATAAAGCCAGGGCCCTATCAAATGCAGCTCTTAGTACTGAACTTACTCCCATAATCCCCCTGGTTAGATTAGAGGGCTGAGAAAGCCTGGCTGGAAGCCCTTTTCTCAGGCGGTGGATGAGTGAAATGACAGAGGATGGAAGATAAAGGCAACAAGCACGTTCTTGTCATTTCTTGCAGCTTTTCTTGCAGAAGTAGAATTCAGTCTGGGCTGCTGAAAAAAAAAGAGAGGGGAAGTGCTGGCCCAAGCCTCTCCTTCAGAATATAAGATGCCTCTGGTGCTTTGGATGTGCCAGCAAAGGGCCTGGCAAGAAGCAGCATCCACTTGGCCAGTGTGAGAAGCAAAATGCTGGACTAAGGCAAGCCTTGGCTGGACCCATCTGAGCTAGTTCTTCTGACCTCTCCATCCCATTCAAAGGTCTCTCCATCACAGGAAGGCCAGAAGACCATCTCCATCTCCTGGCAAAAAGGTAATCGTTGGTCTTTCAGTGCTAAGAGATCCATAGGTTCCCGATCCTATGCTATGGCATGCTGAAGACAGCATATTGATGGTGGTGCTGCATTTCTTTGAAGCCTACAGAATCCAACTTCAGAAGAAGGCCTGGCTTTCGATGGCAACAGTGGGAGATTTTTTTGAGGGGCACTTACCGAAGTAAAGGGCTCAGAGAAGGCAACCTTCCAAAGGAAACCCCTGCTTTTGGAGGCGCATTAAGTACTTCCTAGACTCTGGTTTCGTCAGCTCCATTAAAACACTTCCCTTCGGCTAGATGTGTGCTCTTATTGTAGAGGATTCAACTGTACTGCTTAATGATCTAATTCTTTCTGTTCATATTTTGTTATTAAAATGTTTCCGAATGTTAATTGAAAAGCCATTATAAGGTACCTTATAAGTAGCAGTCGTAAGAAACCCATCAAAATGCACTGATTCTACAGAGAGAACAGCCCTTAAGTATACTGTGACTTTAGAAGCCCCACCTGCCAGGGACATTGTGTCCTTTACCTTTGCTGCACAACTACTTCTCCTCAAATCAATGAAGAAAGCCCTCCTATTAATACCCAGAGGGCATAAAATGCAGAGAGTAGAGAACTATGGACAGCTGTTCCAAGTGATGGCTTGTTGGCATGGACATCTTCTTCTCTGGCAGTTCAACAATGCTTCAGTTTGAGCTTTGTTTTATTTGGACACACTGAGCATATGGGAAGGGCTTTATATCAAAGGAACAAATTTGAATTTCACATTGAATCAGACTCACACAGGTATTCACAAGGAATCTGCAGAAATTCATCAAGGATCTGATTCTCAGTAGCTCAATATCAAACAGAAGGGTGACCCTCTTACTCCCCGCAAAATACACTGCTGAAAATAGGAAACTATGGATTATTTTTGTACGGATTATGACTCAGAATTCTTATATTTTCAGCCTTTTACTTTTCTACCAAGCTGCAATTGGTTATCTTGATGTTCTAGTTTAAACTTTGACCATCTCAATGTTTAGATGCTCTGACTCAACAGAAGATACGTGCCACCATGGAAAGCTAAAATTTGTCCAACAAATTTGAAACCTTGTCCTGCAAGGCTTCAGGAAGGATCAACTGATCATTGCACTAGAACACAGAAACTAGATTCTATTTTTTTAGAAAGGTGGAGAGAAGCAAAGTAAGGATGAAGCATCCCAGAATGTTAAAAATAATTAGAAAACTGAGTGAATATGTTATGAAGATAAATGTAACACATACTTTCTTTTTAATGGCCATGTGTCCACTGCTAATTGACAATCCTAGATTATCCTTCTAATCCTATACTTTTAATACAAATGATAGAATGACATAATGTAAAACATGAACATTTAATGTGGTATTCAACACTTACTTATTGGTAAATTAGGAGACTTTCTCAGAAATATATTACACGGTAGCATAATGTCCTAATGGAGATTCTTACTCTACACAGGGGACTAGCTTTCTTAAATTCAATATCAATTGATATTTTCATCTATCTTCCCCCTCAAAAAAAAAGTTAGAATTTGATTACTTTCAGATATTTTTTAAAATGGAAGAATGACTTAGAGAGTCATGTTTATTCCCCACAAGCACTTAAAAGTATCTAATTTTGCATGTGCAAAAGAATTTTTTTCCAGTTTGCCTATGTTAAGCAAACATGTTTGTCTGCAGAATTTATTGCAGAATAAATGTAGCAGGAGGAAAGAAAGAATATTAGGCTCTAAATCCCCTTGCCAACAAATATATATACTCCCATTGAAGACAGCATTTTGAGATACAAAATCAAACAGTCCATCTTCACAGCTAATGTAACCCGCAAACTGTGCTACTTCAGAATGAAAACTGAAATCTGTATAAAAATTACAAAATTAAGCATGGACTATCACACACATATACACTGAAAAAATAAAAATTATTGCAACAATTCATTGGTACTTCATGGTACTTTGAAAATTGTGGGATGGTCTCTAATCACTATGTACAAAAAGACCGTTTTTCTCTAAATTGGAGCAGAGAACTATAGAATTTGATGGCATAGGTGGGCAATCTTGCTGAAGGTAAGTAGAGTCCATTCTAATTTGTGAATAAGCAAATAATAATAATAATAATACAACTGAAAAATTATTGCCGACAAAAGGTGGAGAGCATTCAAAGATGGCATAAAGTCTCTGGCTGTTAAGAGAATATGAATATAGTCTTGCGTTTAACAACTTGCCTAGTCATCAGAGGTAAGAAATACTTCCATACAGGTGAGTAGGTGGACAGGAAGAGAAGATGCAGGCATTCTTGTTCTCATTCCACCACCCTCCTTCCAAAAAGTGTCCTCAAAAAAAGAATATCTAGTTCTCTCGGTCACAGAACGGAAGTAAAGCCAACACAGTCTTTTAGTGTATAAAGTTAGACCAATGAATCCAAGTAAAGTAATTATGACTGCCTGCATCCTAAAGGTAAATTCATTTGTTTTAAGTGCAATAACTCTGTTCTTTTGCTTTTCCTACCTAACACCTTTTCAACTATAGCTCCAAAGGCACTTGCAGCATTTGTGTCACAAATGACTCAAGGATCCCCATAAAGATAAAGGTGCCAACAGAGCAATGCTCAGCCTCTGTGGACGGGTGCACCCACAGGCCTACTCTTCTGCTGACCTCAGTGCACTTTCTGGGGCCTTGTCCCAGGGCTCAACCAATGTCTTCAACTTCTAGGTACATATACGTAAGACATGTCTCCAGAAGATACATGTGGGAGGCCCACATGTGTTTTCCTGCCTGTGTGACAGACACACCATGATCAGTTGGACACCAGCTCTCTCCGAGTTCAATACTGAAAGCCAGAGCAATGAGGACACCAAGTAATCTTCTTGACCCGTCTGCAAAAGCTTTCTTGGACATCAGACTAGAGCTATCAGCACCAGGGGACACTGATTTGCCTAAGCAGGGAGCTAATGAAAGATCTTGGGTGGAAGCCCAAGAAAATTGCAAAATATAGTGTAAAATCTTTGTAGCAGAAGTTAAAAAATGATGTTTTTCTGTCATACCTAAAATTAGAGTCACATAGGAAATCACTCTTTTCCCTTTAAAATATATTTTTCAGCTTCTTAATAAAACAAGAGAAGTGCCCACACACACATGCACACACACCCTTAGCAAGTACATATCAAGCCTACACATTAGGCCTTTGACCTAATAAAAAGAAAAAATAGAAGTGCATGTGCGCACACACACAAAAGATTGGATCATTTCAGAAGCAAGTTTTCAAAATAATGCACTTTAAGCCCTTCCTGGTGTTTTTAATTCCTAGCATGATACAGTGGTAAATAAATAAAATTAAAGTTAAAAAAAATTAAAGCACACATATATAATAGCCTCCATTCTTTCAAACCAAAATAGCAGGTGCAAAGTTGAGGCCAGTCAATCATCAACCATTTTATTACATCTTATGAGTTATGAAATAAATACCAAGTAATCATCTCTTGCAAGCTGGATCACTTGGCATAAGCTGGTTTGATGCATGCCTAACTGTAGTTATTATGCTTTTTAATAAGGGAGGGGGCAGAATGAGAAAGATAAGGGGGTCATTTACTGCAGATTCATTGCGTCTTAAAATGTTTCAGTCTTCCATTCATAATTCCAACAGGATAAAGATGAATAGACTGCAAAACCTCTCCCTCACCCCCCATGCATCTCCACGCCACTGCAATAAAAGGGACTACTGAACAAAATGTGAGAAGATGGCTGCTGTCCCAGAGTCATTTGCGTGGTGTTGAAAGCAAGGCCGTTTGGGGATATGTGATGTAAACCCATGAATGCGTCTCAAAAGTTGGAACGTGGGCAGTCCATGCTCACTTGCTTGTTTCAGGCAGGGACTAGAGAGGAATCTCAGACACAATCCAAGGTCTCTAAAAGAAACAAATTCTCCTTAGGACAGCATTCTGGTGCAACGCTGGGCCATGATTCCCTTCAGCCAAAATAGTTCCTCCATAACCCATCCTCTGGTGCAGTCAGACACCAGGCCACGGATTCCTCTCCTGCCCCCCGCAAGGAAACCCCACCTCAGGCTGGGCCGTGGGAACCGCCGGAGGCCGGAAACCTCCCCCTCTCCAGCTCCGTTGTAGCCTGAATGCAACCCCCTGCTCTGACCCAGCTATTATCCATCCTGTAAACAAACGTGGGGAGAGGGAGCTGGGGAACACCTGGAAGGGTCCCCTCTAAGTTTTACCGGGAGAGGATGAAAACAATTGAGTGAGGAAAGGCTCATTAAATGTAATAAGCAGCCTCCTCATCCGTCAGCAGCTTGTCCCAAATAAATTAAAATTCCTTTTCACTGAGGCAGCATGCCACGAACCTGACAAGCCACCTTTACGGACAGGATGGGAGAAGCTTATAGAAAGAGGAAAAAATAATTAAGGAGGGAGAGGGAGGGAAGGGGAAAAAAACATGCACAGAGGGAAAACACACTCCCAGCACAAAAGAAAAGGAAAAAGGCAAAGTGTACGTTCTAAGAAAATCCACAGAATAAACTTCCTCCTTTCTGCTG
>JANHZU010001501.1:438279-456608 GCA_032468055.1 Acrochordus granulatus | reverse complement strand
CCCCGCCGGCTGCGTCTCCGCATCCTCCGGCCCCCGGCAGGTGGCAGCGAGCGCGGCCGAGGGAGCCGCTCAGTGCCCGCCTGGCGAGGGAGGCGAGCGGGCCGAGCGGGGAGCGGCTCCGCGCCTTGGGAGGCCGGCCCGGAGCCGGGGGCTCTTCCCAGCCCCGAGCCGGCCGGGGAGGCTTCCCCGCGAGGAAGCGAGGCCCAGGAAGAGCAGCAGAAAGCAAAACCGAAACTGGCCCGCGCTCACTGGCGCGGCTCGTGCCGGCATCCGAAGGCCTGCGGTGGCGGAGGGCTCCCCCTCGCCGCCCAGCGCCCGCCCCCCTGCCCTCTCTCCGTCCTTTCCACCGCCTCCGGGGCCGAAAGCGCTCCCGAGGCGGGCCGCGCGCCGAGACAAAGCGTCGGGGGCGCTGGCAACGTCGGTGGGAGATCACGGAACGAGAGCGGCAGACTCGAGAGTTTCCCGTCCCACCCAGCGAACCCACCGAAACTGTTAAAAGAGAGGTGGTGGAGCTGGCAGAGCGAATTACTTAAAACCCAGAGTTTTACTGCACCATACTTGCAGTGGGTGCGCGCGCGTGTTCGGAGGATCCTGTTCTCCCATTTGGTTAGATGTAAATGTGGCTCCCAAAATTTGTTTCTTAAAAAGCCGGAGATTCTAGATACGCCAGGCTCCGGCTCCTGCGAAAGAGCGGCAGCCCCGACAGTTCTCCAGATTCACAACAGCATTTGTGCAGCACTTGGGTTATTAAAGGATCTCGCGACTGAGATATAATATAAAAATGAAAACCGGGAAGCAAAACTCTGCTTGTGAGGGACTTTGGACCTGGTGGGGATGGGGAGGAAGGGGGAGAGCGAGCTTGCTTTTGCCCTTAACTTTGTTGTTTCCAGGACACCACAGTCTGCGAGCCTGCTGCGGGGCAGTGGGAACGTGCCCGAGCCCCCCCCCGTCCTCATGCCGAGCGTGGGGTGCAGACGGCAGCTGGGCAGCTGAGCTCTGGCCTGTCCGGGAGCTCCTCCGGCCTGTTGCAGAATCTTTCAGGCTCTCACTCCACTGCCCTGCGGAGAATAACTTGGCGGAGGCACTGCAAGTGCCCAGGAAACGGGGCTCAAAAACGGGAGAGCTGCTGGGCAAATACTGAGAAGTGGTCCACAAACTCAGCTGCTCCAACAACGTGGGAAAGCCAAGGACCGAGACACTCATAAAGTGGACTTTCCTACCGCTCTTCTAGCTCTTTTCACTAACAACCACGAACAAGCTGACTTAGCTCTGTGCGTTCATCAACCCTTCTACCCCTTTAAAAGCCACTTACGCTACTGGGCAACATCCTACGGCAGCAACTCCCCAGGGCCGTTAGCCGTTCACAAGATTCCCTCATTTTGTCCATCCTCTCATCCCGTGAGTCGGTTGGCCTCCCGCAGCACAAGATGCCAGGTGAACTTCTGTCACTTCCTCTTATCTACGGATCCTCAGGCCTACAACTCCCACGTACCCAGAGGCACATCTCTGGAAGGCGAGGATCTCACTCGAAGATCACAGAGTGAGATGAGAGCAGTGCTCATCTGTGGAAGTGTTAGGCCTGGTGTCTTCGCGGTAGCAGGGAGAAAGGCTAAAAGAAAGGACTTCCAGGTCAGTGAACCTCCAGGCAAGGAGAATCAAAGCTGGCTCTCTTCCAGTTCTCAGTCCTAAATTATGCTGCACTGCACTGGCCTTTAACTGGGGGAAGAGAAATGCCAACTTCACCCTAACATCCAAGTTCTTTATTGCAGTGGTTCAACTTTCTAGGTGACATTTGTCTCCTTTCTCTCTCTCTTTCTTTCTCAGATTCTTCTGATTTCTCTTCTAAATATAAACCTCTGGAAACAAAAGAGGGAATTCTGGGCACAATAATCCCATGTATCTTTGGGAGGACTGAAGGAAACCTTTTGACAGTGGGCACTTCAATACACTTGGCTGATTCTCTTGACGACGGGTTGCTGGGTACAGAGGGATTCCCTCAAGCAGTTAGTCAGGCTGCTCTTTTACCAGTTTTAAAAGTTGGCATCCCTGCCCTTCTCGGAGAGCTGCACCATCAGAGGATCTAGGCAACCCTAAACAGGATGTTTAAAGGAGGAAAGGGGAATACTTATTTAAATCAGAAAAATAATCTGGCAGTTTGTTTTAAAGACAGTCTTGTTTATTCACCTAACTAGGAACCGTGCCTCCCATCCTTTAATTCTTTTATCAAATAATATTTTCACCATGCACATAACACACACACACTGACCCCAAAAAAGAAAGCCTTGTCTCTTGAAAGGAAAAGAGCCCCAGATTTATGCCTGCAGAAGGACAAGGGAGCTATGGCAATCAGTTTAATTAATTAACATTTCCAGATTGCAATAAAGCCATGCGAAATCCTATAAAAATTCAGAAAAAAAAACAGCTCTGTTCTGGGTTCCCTTGGCACAGCATGCAGACTATATAGGTCACATGTGAAAACACAGCAAAGGAATACAACTTCTCTCCTGTGGCCAAAATTCCCCCTGTCCTCTGCTTGCATTTAAGTGTGGATGGAGTTGAACCAAGCATAAAACCACTGTTCTGCAACTCCAGATTGGCTCTCCTTAATTGCCTGAGCGTTCAAGAAGTCACTCAGATATTACAGGCTGCTCCACTGAAACACCACTGTCTTGAATGAGACTTATTCTAGCATTGCAACCCTAAATATAAGAGAGAGAGATGGTGAGGGGAACATCCATCCTCTGCTCCTAAAGAGTAGGGCTAAGAATTTATTCAAGGGTGGCAAGAGAAATGCAGTCTGCACTTGTCCAAGGGGAATCACACGCCAGCCATCATCCTGAAAATAGAGGTGGGCCTGAAGGATCCACTGCTTGGGAGGCAGGATCATCTGCCGAAACTCTGAAAACTGTAGAATGATTTGTCCTAAGTCTCTGGGACTAAAGGCAGACATCTGAAGTTGAATTCAACTGCTTCATGTGGTATGTTATCAGAGGTGTGTGTTGTAGCATCTCCCTAGGCAGTGAACTGTTCTCCAAAGGCTTTTGGTTCACACTGGGAAGTGCCAGTTCTGACTCTTGGCTTGAACCTCTTAACCTTGACTATGCTCAGATACTGACTTGACAGTTGCATACAACTTAGCCCTTAAAACAGTTTTGAGTAATTCAAACATCTGCAAAATTCTGGATGGAGAGCAACATACCTACTCTGCCCCAGCTAAGACCTTATTCTTGGACATGAGTTAGAGCCCTCTAACTTCCAGAAGGGCCTGCATGGGAGAACTCTCCCACCCATATGGCATTCCAGGTTTTTAAACATTCAAAGCCACCAAGTCTATAACAGCACAGACAAACAATGATCAGCAAGGATGAAAAATTATATTAGTGATTAATTTTAATTGTAATTATTATTAAGGACCGATACTAGAGGTACTACAGTGATTAAGTTCCCGAAAGCTACATATTTGAACCCTAATTTCTCCCCACACCACTGTCTGTCTCCAATCCTTGTTCTTTTGTACACTGCCTTTATTTAAAACTGCTAAGATATTGCTTCATTCCTAGGATTTCTGGCAACAAGCTGCATAGAAAATAAAATAAGTCATGGTTAAACTCTACAATCAAAGCCCAACATTACATGATTTCTTTGAAGGCAACGAAATAAATCCTCCTGGAATCCAGATTACCTATTATAAAAATCTGAAGAGTTACACATAGGCAAGGTTTCTTGGATGCCAAAGAATGAGATCAAGCCTTAAGAAGAAATGAAAGACTTGGCTCTAGGTTCAAGAGCTTGTGAGGACTGCAGATGATCGTCATCATTCTGATCAGTGGATGCTCAAGCAGTGCTCCTAAACAATCAGAAAATGATCCAGGAAACCAACCAGTTTCAGGGATTCATGAGAAGCAGGTAAGAGATGGGAGAGACTAGGCTTAGGGGCTCTTTTGCAAGACCTCTCATGATCCATGTTGCACCTATGAAATGTTACTATAGAATTTACACTAGGAGAAAGCCAAGTGTCACAACACACCCTAACAATCCTGCTGGCTGCTGTGATAAGCCAAGCTCCCCAAATCAGAGCTTTACTCACAACTCCTTTCCAACATTTTTGAGAGACCAGCATGACCATGCGTCCCACACACATCTCTGTGACATGTCTTGCAGCGAATCAGAGCTGACTTTCCACTTTTTGCAGGACAGCCCCCTTCCCCACATTGAATCCTGAAGAAGTTTGTTTCCATTGATCTGGCTACTGGAAAGGTAATTTTCTCTCCCTTGCTCGATTTGGTAATCTATTAGGCAAACGGAGTTGTCCTCTTTTAGTCAGTTTCTTTTTGTTTGATTAGTATTTCGTAAAGGGAGGCGCCTAAAGGCCTAGGCGTCAGGCACGGCAGACAACTCATGTGCTTTTTTCCTCCAATTCTACCTCTTTCCCTCCTTAATATGCTTTCAATTGCTTCATTGGCAGCATGACATGGCAGATGAATGTTGCCAAAGCCCAGCACAGTAAGTATCAGTGTACAGGGCTGGGCCCCCTAGAGCAAATAGGCTGGCAGGATTGCAGCACGTTGTATCCACCAATCCTTTGCTACATTCATTTAATAATCTTTCCCTCCCATCCCATTTCCAACTGGTTTCTCCTCATACATGCAATGCCACCCTCTCCCAATAAGGAAAAAAAAATGGGATAAAGTTACTTTGTAGGCTGGGGCTCTATTTCTACAATGAAAGAGGCCTAACTGGCTTTCTACTACACATGAAAGAGCAGATGGATGCCCAAACGTAGAGCAAAATTCAACGATTGGGAATGACTAGGGTAGCAAGCAATCGGAGACCTTCCATAAAGGGCCAATCTACTGCTTAAGGAATGACCTGCAATGATGAGAGACCGAAAGACACCTGTGCTGGGGCTTTCTTCCAAGATGGGATAACCTGGGTTGGTACGATGTTTGCAGTATGTGAGGAAAAGGAAACCTCTATTGCCCCATGGCTGCAATGGCGTGAGAGAAGCAACTTTGGGGAAGGTGGGTGAACCGGCACAGTTTCTTTGTATTTCCCTGAATGAGGGAATGCAGCGCCTGGAACCAGGAGACTTCTGACTTGCAAGATGTTGCTTGTGCTGGTACATCATTTGGGGTTGTTGGTCAAAATCAACCAAATCAGTTGAGTGCTTCATTCAACTCTGGATCCAGAGACTTCATGGCCCATCGGTTTTTCTTGACCTGGCCAGCTATCCAAGCTTCCAAGCTGATTTTGGTCTTGCTTGAGCAAGCAAGCTTGCTCTCAGTCTACCTCTCCTTCCACCTCTGCATTTCCTTCTGGTCCCCTTGCTGTTGAATTGTACTTTCTGCATCACATTTTATCAACTGTCTAGGCTGCCGAAAGCTAGGTGTCAGGATACATCTGTCCACTAAGTAAGAAATAAACAAATTCCCCGTATGGCTGTTCTGTTCTATGATATTTCAAGGCATACAGGCTTTTGCAGTGCTACAGAGCACTTTCTTCAGCCCTTTCACTGAAGATCTCTCATCTGGAGATGCCAGGAATTCAACCTCACATCTATGAAGCAAGAGGGATGTCTCTTCCCAAAGTGAAAAATGGCTGAATTAGGATGTCTGCTGCTTGGGAAGGAGAAACAAACCAGATCAGACCAGAGGATGCTGGAGAGTCTAATTGCAAAAGGTGAGAGATTCTTTCCAACTTGGTTATCTTGCAACAAAAGATGAATGATGTATGTCTCCAGGCAAAGGAACATGTGGACTGAAGTATTTTAAAACCTCTAGAAAGCTTCTCCCTCCAGTCTAGCCAAAGCAGAACAGAGACCATGGCCTGGAAAAGTGTTAACGTGAGCACAAGAGAAGCAGGTTGCACAAGAGGAAGGACCTGACTATTCCACCTCGGAGCTAACCTGCTGCACATCAGGCCAGCTTACATCTAAAATGGCACACCCGAGACATCGATGCTCTATGCAAGAAGGAAAGCAAGTGTGCCTTGAACCACAGGTGGAACCTTGAGGCTGGTGCGTGGCAAATCAGCACACTTCAGTGCTGCTAAGGTTGGCGGAAATGACACGGTAAACCTCACACAAAATCCAGCACAGCAACCAAGGATTGCTCTGCTCAATCAGGCCAAGGTACGGTTGACCCATAATTCCCCAGTCAGGGCTTTCAGTCTCTCCCAACACGGCCAGTGGACCAGGATAATGAGAATCCCAGAATTCACAGCTTTCCTCTATATCCAGGGTGGGAAATTTGGAAATTCCACACATCTGCTACAATTCCAAAAAGCCAGACTGATCAGTTGAGGTTTAAAAGTCTTATATGTCATACATATCCCATATGTATGGGATATTATATATCCCAGCTTGCCCACCTTTGCTCCTTAGATTATATTTTACAGAGGGGACAAAGGAGCAAGTATCACATTTTGAGGAAAGCCTTGAAAAAGCCTGTCCTGTGAACAAAATAAGTGTGACACACAGACATCCTTTACACTAAGATCAGAGTTCGTACTCAAAGTCTCCAACGAAGATAATTTAGGATACTGTACATTAAATCATTCTGCTATCCTGATCAGTGTGTGGCTGGACATAACAGGGCGACTGTTCAATCTTGCTTTTATAAAGTAAGAAGGGAAAGCTAACCATGGATGAAGTCTACTTCCAGCTATGAATTTTAAGTACAGGGAGGAAGGCTTCCCACCTGACCTCCTAGAAGCATTTGAATGACCCTTTGAAACCACTTTTTCCTTGAGCCCAGTCTGTACAGGGTCTGTGTTCCCACGATTCCCAGAAATTTGTTAATTAAGTTACCCATTTCGCACCATATGGCGAACACCCCCTCAATCAAAGGGGTTGGGTTTGCACTCCAAAAAGAGGAGCAAGAAAATCAAGGTGAACAGTGGACAAACTTAATGTATGGTATGAATGCAGTTAAGTCTCTAACTGAATTGCCCAAACATGTTGGGTGAACAGATCCAGGCAGCATTAGCAAGACCTATGTGGAGGATGTGGGAGTGTGGGTCTCCACGAGTGCCCAATTCTACTCAGCTTTGGCACTGACGTGAATGACACTGGCTTCACCAATAAAATAAATGTGGGGAGTGCCACAGCTTTGATGAATGATCGGGGAGGGAGAAGTGGTAGCAGGGGACGGGAGGGGGGAAGTGTGAGGCAGACGCAGCGATTGCATTATTGAAGGAGCCTGGCCTGGCATCGCCGTGCAAACCTCCTGGTAATCCTGTTAGCCAGCAATCTCCATTCCGAAAGAGCTTCATTTCTTTGTGAATATTTGTAAACTAGATATCTAATGGAAAATTATAGGAAAATTATAGTGAAATTCATGACGAAGAAATCCGATTAGCCTTAATTCAATTATGCCATCTTAGCCCACACTGCACATTTCCCATTTTTTTCCCATAAATACCAATGCCAGGGGTCCGGATAATCAAATAAAATTGAAAATCATCTTCCCATTAAATTCAATTAGCTGCAATTTCTAGAGCCTATCAGAGATTTTAATTACTAAATTATAAAATTCTCCAATGCTAAATTGAAACAAAAAAAATGACACATCCTTGAGTTTCAAAAAAAAAGGAGGGAGTAGAAGATTTAAAAAAAAAAAACCTCAAAAAATACCCATCCAGTAATTTTCGGTGCAAGTAGCATCTGTGAGTGAAAATGTTTTCTAGGGCTAGAGAAGAGAGAGCTGTAAAGAAGTTGGCAGATTTTATTCTGGAAAAAGTCTGAGCATCATCCACCCAACTCAAAGGTAGACCTGACTTAAGAAAATACTGTACTAATGTGTTGTAACCATGGGGTTGGTGGATTCCCTGCCTCCTGTGTTTCTTGGGATGAGAGTCAGAGAATGGATGTAATGGGGATGGGACAGGACAGACAAGTTGCGTCTTGGGAGACCAGTGGCTCCACAGAGCCAGGCCCACACCGTCGCCTCTCAAAGGACATACCTCGTCTCTACCTGGGCACCTCAGGTACTCGAAGGAAGCAAGCCATCAACACAGCCAGCCGCTCACGGCACCAGCTGTTCCTTCTCTTCTGGCTTCAGGCACATCTTTCTCTGCCTAGGACTAGGCTTCACCAGTAGCTGACTGCTGGATCTCACAACAAAGACAAGAAAAACACTTCTTAGGCTTCTCCCCTCATCTGCGTGAACTGGGGAAGCCCAGAAGGGAAGGGGCAGCTTTGGAGGACCTCTTGGTCCACATCAGAAATCCAGAAAAGTCATGCACAGTCTGCTTAAGAGACCTCTACTGCAGCATTGCCAGACTCTTTGGGCATAAGGAATTTCTGCTATGGTTCAACAGGAATCTTTTTTCCTGGAGTCATTTTTTCTGGAACCTAAAAGCAGCCAGTCTAGTTTTCTCACCTGGCAACAGAAAACAAGACTTTGTCCTATTCTGTGTTTGTTAGTTTAAAGTATTTCCATATTGCCTTTAAGAGCAGATGCCTCCCAAGGTGACCTACAACAATAAAGCCACAACACTGCAATTATAAAAAGTGACCAGCGCTGATAAAACTCACAAAGCCCAGCCATTCAGAACAAATGACAGCAGCTTGAGCCGTGGAAGATCCAGCCTCCTTCTCTGAGACGGAAACATTTTCTAAACCCTTCCAGGCCAGGCGCTCAGAAGTGGACGGTGCACAAGGTCTGACCGGGACAGAATGAGAACCTGGGAAAGGTACGCTGCCTGAGAAGAAGCAAATGATCCACTGCCCCCCAGCAACATCTACCATCCTTCCCCACTGCCCAGGAAGGACAAAACCAGCTGATTCTCATTCATTGTCCCCTGCAGTTTGCACTTGGTCCCGAGAAGAGCTCCACTTCCAGGTTTGGCCCCAAGGGAAGAAGAAAAAGAGAAAGCTCAGTAAAGAGCTGTTACTTGTCTTGCGGTGCTGCTCACCATGCCTCTTCGAGTATTAGCTTATTTCTTCCTTTCCGGATAATCATGGCCTGCTCTTTCTAGCAACGATAACAGAACACTGAAGGGAAGCCTGTGCAAGGGACAGGCCGTAGTTCAGTGGTACAACACCTGCTTTGTATTCAAAGGATCCTGCACCACGTGGAAATTATGGGAAGATGAATATCTGCGGTCACAGCAGACAACACAGGGCTAAATGGGTAGATATTTCCCCTCTACCTCATTTCCTATGCTCTTCATATGGATCTTCTGGTAATACTAGAGCCAGACCTGCTTAGGGTCAACAGAACCACGGCCTCACGTGTTCTCCAAACCATTTTACAGCACCTCATGGGATGTCCACTCCAAAAGTGCTGCTTGTGAACTAGCTGTCAGGAAAATCTACTTACTGGATGCTTCCCAGCTTTTAATCTGAACCGCCAAACACCACATGCAAGCTCACCTCATCTTTTTGCCAATCAACAGCATGCAAAAGTCCAGTACAGGATTACAGAGATGAGAAGGCCATTCCCAAGTATCCACTTAACATTAAAGGTAGCCACAGAATGGATGCAATCACAAAATAAAAGAAGAGGTACCAACTTGGGTGTCCGTAGAGCCCAAGCTGGCCCAGGTGAAGGGCCATCTGGAAAGCCACAGGTGGGTTTCTCTGCAAACCCGTTCTTCTTAAAACAAGGAGCAAACAGTGCTGCTTCTCCCTTTGGGTGCAAAAGAATACTTGCTATCAGGAAAGCTGATGTTGTATTAACAACCCTATGACCTGCTACCAGGAAAATCCATTCTATGGACAAACGAAGCCCCCTCCTGAGTAAGCCCTGCAGGAGGTATTCAGAGTCTGACTGCACTCATAGGGTCCAGGAAGTGTCCTTCTTGGCTTGGTGGGGCTGGCAATGGCAGAGCTAGAAACTGAGAGATTCCGGAAAGCTTTGATGATATTCCCCAGCTCCTGAAACTGAGAAATCTTGGCTTGCGTTGGTTTCGAGGCAATCACTGGGCACAGATCTGGTTTGTTTTATGCCATTCTGGCAGAGCTGATAGAAAGCTTCATTTGCCAGGCGCCCTGAAGTTGCCAGTCTGGGGAGTTGCCCACGAAACAAAACAAAAAAGTTAATTATCTAAGCTTTTTTTCTTCTTCTTTAATAAATAAGGAAAACTGGCTGAGCCGGATTCTTGGCTGGGCTCCGTCTCCCCCTTTATCGCCCATCAGTTTCTGTGACACATTATTCAAAGGATAAAGTTTTGCAACGTGCAGAGTTGTTACTAAATCCTTTTTTCTCATTCCTCTTTCCCTCCTCCTTCTACCTCTTAATGTCCTAGAAAAGGAGGGGGAATTATAATGATGAATAAATTTTAAAACTTCCAAACTGTGAAAAGGAGATAATTGCTGCCTCTTGCTCGTCCCCTAGGTTCGTGGTACCTTGTCCCGAGATGCTGCGCAAACTCTGTGACAGCCTTCCACAACCTCTTGAAAATCTGTTCAATGACCCCAGGAGGTGGGGTACGACTCATCCAGGAGGTGCCAGGTTGGATATGGCTGTCTTAAGAATATTGTCACAAATCAGAGTCCTCCTGCAAAGCCCATGTGGTATAATGGGTAGAGCTTTAGGAATGTATCCTGCAGATATTTTGAGTGACATTTCATATCCGGAACATGCTAGGGAAATAGGAATCCTTGCAGATGCATCAAAATCTTCCTTGATCCGCTGTGGGCAGTGACTTCCTTGTATGTGGAGCTGATGATAGAGGTCAAGCAATCCCCTGCCCCTCCCAGTTCCATATCTAATGGCCCATCCCAACATTGGATTAGATGGCAACTTGAAGAAAAGTTCATTTTCATGCAGGTTACGGCAAATAAAGAGGAATTAAAAAAGGATTCCCTCCCTAAGCCTCCTTGAAAGATAATGCCCATCCTATCCAACAAGACTGACTTTAGATAGTTTATTTGGACTCAGAAATAGAAAATTTCTCATTATTTCAGAAATCCAACATCCGGATCAAGTTTAATATGTCTCCATCTCTCATGTTCTTTCTGTGTTCCTCCCAACATGTCTTTTTTTTCCTTACTGGGAGCTGCTCCTCTTCTTTCTCTCCGCCAAGAAATTCAGCACACCTGGCTCATTTATCTATCTCATAAAAGTGTATGCCCCCTCAGTCACAAAATGGTTCTAAATGGCTTATATTAGGATTTTAAAAAGGGAGAGCAAAGAGCAAAAAACAAAACCACCCACAACATAACAATAGTAGTAGTAGTAGTAGTAAACAATAGCACACCAAGAAAGAAGAAACACTAAAGGGAAACTCCCTTCTAATATCAGGGAGGGGATCATGGCCCACTCTGTCCCGAGGCCAGGCTAGGCCATATGGACTTCCAGGTGAATGTTATTCTATGGGGCAGGCACAATGGAAAGGAGTTTTGCTTGGTTCTCCCTCAGACACAAAGCTTTGAAAGCCTGATACAGAATGCTGCCCAAGAATTTTACTTTGCTTCCAGCAGCTGCGTAATCAACTTATTCACAGCAAAGATAAACCTTAATGTTCCACTTTATGCACCAGGGTGTTGCCAGCCCTCTAAAGGTGTATATCCATTTTCTTTTGTCTTCTTGTTTTCCCTGCAAGAAGATTTTATCCCTATAGAAGTCATATCTGCAAAAAAATCATGCTTTATTTCCAGGATTTCATATTCCTGAAAACTGCCTGTGAAACGGAGAAGAGAGGAAAAAGAAGCAGTGGGAGATACACTCCAGTTTCTCCAGAACCAGGAGAACTGGGAACTTACTGCTTTTTCAAAGAAAATTTTAGAATCCCAGATTCCTAAACTCTGCCCCAAGAAATCGAATTATACACCACCCTACTTATACAGCTGTTAGCCAGCTTCTGGCCTGAAGTCCTGCTTTGGGGAATTCAGGCACTCTCTAGAGCTTCTGTGATGTTATTTCCTTCTCCAGGCTGCCTGTCTAGAGAACTCTCATATTTTCAGTGCTCACCAGACCATGAATTCACCTTCATACCAGTTAGAGGGTTATTTAGCTTTTTCTGACACCAATAACCATCTCATTTCTACAGGCGCCTCTGCCAGTCAAACAGTTGGTTTGTTTTCACACACACATAAAGGGTGGGGGGGGGAGAAATGCTCATCAACCTGTTCTGGAGCTGGAGAGCACATTTAAGCATTAACAGCTGTTAAGCTCTCCAACTCCTAACCCCAGGAAGGTGCTCTAATGGGAAAACATGCAACTGAATGGGAGGCAAGGATGACAGGTGAGGAAGGACAGGTAGGATAGAAAGGTGAGAAAGGGAAGAGGTGATGCATACTCAGAAGAGATACTGAGCAAGGAGCAGAGATGCCCTGTGGCTCCACTACTTTGCACAACGCTCCCATGGCTAGCAGGCAGAAGGAACTCTTCCCTGAACAGGAAAAAAATGGCAGGCCACTCCGCAAAGCCAGGCCAGAAATGGTCGCTTCTTTAACCAGGGTCAGCACCCCTGGTTAAAGCAATGCAGACTGTGGCCAGGTCTTCATCTCAAGGGAAGCAGGCACTTTAAAGAGCCACTCCGGTCCCCCGACTGACTACAAGACTCAAGCTCTCATGGAGTACTCTCTTCTGCTGAGTAGTAGAATAGGAACACTTCAAAGGTCTCCCTCAAATTCTGGTTGCTGAGGTCCCAAGCCGGGAAAGGTGGCTAGAAAGTGAAAGCAAAGAAGGCGACAGGAGCTCTGCCTCAGCTCGACTGCAGCCCAGTTGCATTCCCTACCCTAGGAGGTAACGCTCCCTCCAGTTCCCGACCGTGGGTTTGTCTGAGTGGCTTGTCTGAGTGATCAAAAGGAAGGTCTGCACGTGGGAGCCGCTTTGGTTCCTAAGCGATGCAGGTCTCACCTCCGCCGGCTTTCACAGCCATGCCTCTTAATGATGTTTTAATAGGGAGCGTTACGTCTGCCAACGGTAGACTTGGGCATGCGAATTAAGTTACTAGAACCAAAATAAATAATCAACAGCTTCTTTTAAAGAGAAGGCTGACTCAGAAACTTCACTCAGTGGCTTCTGACATCAGGGCTTGAGAGCTGCTAAAAGGACTTTGCTACCAATTAGGAAGTCCCTGGTTTGAATCTTTAAGCAAGTCACTCACTCTCCCTCCATCAATTCATCTGCAATATGGAGTTAATTATAGTGACTCACTTGGCAGAGTTGTTGTAAGAATGACAACTAAGTCATCTAGTAATGGACTCTGGATGACTGAAAGCACTACATATAAATACTAATTATTATTATTATTATCAGGAGGAGGAGCAGCACTAACAGCATACTTATGGAAAAGCAGGAACAACAACAACAACGTCTTCTGGCATGTATGAAAACTTCCACAAGCCGTTTAAACTGTTTTCAGGAGTTACAAATATATACACACGTACTCAGAGATATTTGATCTGCTCTATGAAAAACTGCTATGATTTCAAGGGAAATTAATATAATTCAGGTATTGCTGATTTATTTTCCTTGTACGTTTGATTTTGCCTATGCTGCCTTATTTCAGCGTGCCAGTGGCTGTTAATGGGCATTTTGTTTGAAAAACAGAGGGCAGAGGTCACCCAAGGTAGATAAGCTAAAGTAGCGCCCCCTCTACGCAGCTCACAGATGCCTGGCTGGAAGGTGCGAAAGCAGGATGTGAGCATCCCTCTCTGTGCGTGGGAGAAGCGGCACCTGTTGCATATCTCCATCCCTTCCAACGGAGAGAGGGTCCTGCACCAAAACAGAGCAAAGAGATCACGCTTTTACAGCTCACTTTTAAACTGTGGCTTCTGATCTGGCTCTGCATACACTCTGGCAATGAAGAAATGCATATTATAAGTATGACTGCTGATATTAGTTATGGCTTTATTTTTTTCTCCATCCTGGACAAGATAAATGAGAATTTAAGTGCTAAGCTTCATTGTTCTTTCATCCTGTAAGAAGAGCATTTCCTTCTTATGCAGCACACAACCACACTCTTCAAAAAGTTTAAGCAAGGGAACATTCTTGTATATTGCACCCCCAAAAGCAAAAAGAAGCTTGAGGGGGGGAAATCATTTTTTCCCCTGACTTCCACCGCCTCTGTTTGCTTTTTAAAACCATACGACTGGGGGAAACGAATCAATGGATCCTGCCCTTGGAAGAAGGAGAACAAGCAAGATCACTGCAAATTAGACAATGTTTTACTTGGCTTCATCTAAACAGGCTGACACTTTGGGGGTTGTTGCCACGGTGACAGAATAACACAGTTATCCCGTCTGCCTGTTGCAAAGCAATCAATTAACTTCGTGCCACCCAGTCTTTCCCTTCCTGCAAAGACACTGCCGTATTTCTGTGGTCCGTTTGCCTCGCCAGAGCCTCCCTCCCACTCCGGTTCACCTCGGAGGTTCCTCTCTCAGTACTGCCAAATCAAAGCCCCCCAACCTTTTCATCTGGCCCAGCTACGGAGTATTTTATTTGTTTTATTTTATCCCCGTTGTATTCCCCGCTTGCCCTTTTCCCCAGCCTGATGTGATCTCCATCGCTCTCCCCGCCCCTTTTAGCACGGTCTCCCCCCTGGGATGGGGAGACTGAGATTAGCCCCCTGAGCCTGACTCCGGAGAGCCGCGGACCAGTGACGGTCTGACCGCCATTCTCTTCGGCCCAAATGCCTGTCGCTACCCACCTTGGCAGACGTGCTTCCCTTTCGCCAGCCCGGCACCGGCACCTGCACCTGCACCGCCGACCTCATCTCAGGGCTGGACAGAGTGAAGAGAGGGGACCCCCCCCTTGGCTGAGGTGTTATAAACACATCGGAATCCCTACAGAGGACGTTACTCGGGTTGCCCTGACCCTCATAAAGGAGGCAGTCGAGTCCCCAGACGGCCCTGCGTTGGCGAGTCCCTCGAGTTTGCGTCCCCTCCCCTCCCGCTTTCTCGCGCTGTTCAATGGCCCCGTGCCCACAGATGCACCGCGGCCCCATCCTAGCCGGGAGGTCCCCCCTCCCATCCCAAGTCCTTGTCTCCTCTAAAAGCCAATTTGTCAGGGCTCCCGTTGGTGGAGAAGGCTTGTTGACTGCTCCCTGTCCATTCTGGCCCAGATTATAAGCATATTGCGCCGTTCACTCCACACGAGGCCTGGGAAATCCAATACGCTGAAAGGTTAATGCAATCAATTAGGGTGACAAGGAAGTAAAGGGAAGCTTCTGAGCGGATGAGAAGGAGAGACAAAGGCTGAAGGGGCCTCACCAGAACATGGGGGAAGGAGGAGGACCGAACCCTCCGAGTTCCCTCCGCGCATTAGATCCGAGCAAACCCCAGTTCAGTGTCAACTGGGCAGGAACCTGCCCTATATAGCCAAAGAGATGGGATTATTTCTGACAGCGCTTCAAAGAAGCATTCAAAGAGGTACAAATCAGATGAAAGGTCTGCTGTAGGCTTATTATGCCATTTGTTCTTCATCTTCTCTGAAACTTGTGTAGGCATAGACTAGAGGAGAGCCCTTTCATCCTCCTGAAAAAAAACCAAGAATACATAAAATCTGAAAATTTCAGAGAAGGATCTTGGAGTGGGGAGAGAGATTTTCCCTAATGAAGCCAGGGGTACAAGATAATGAATGGCCAGGAGCCTCAGAAAAGATGCAAACAACAAAAATGCCCGTGTCCCAGCCACGTATCTTCTTCTTTCTCCTCCCCTTCATCTGGGTGTCTGAAATGAACCCCAAAAGCCTGAAAAGGATTTGTAAGCCAAAGGCTGAATCAAGCAACACTTGGCACACCCCAGCATTTCAAGCCTAGGGAGGTGGTGTCACCAGCAACTCTCTCAAACTGTCAGAGGCACCAAAGGCAAGCGGGAATCCTGGTCCTTGGAGGCCAAAAGACAGAGTGGCAATGGGAGACTGACCGGAATGGGCGAGGCCAGACAATCAGAGAAGGCCTCTCTCCTGCGGGATGTTTCCAAGGATTTTTCTCCCCCGGTTCCTCTGAGCAGTGCAAGAAGGCCAGTGTCTGGAAGAGGCCGCCGGAAGGCCATAAGGACTGATGAGGGAGGAGGGAAAAAGACTTCAGGAGGGGGATCTCTGGTGAAACTGTAAGGACCGTGAAGACAAGAGAGGGAGGGGAGCTAGAAGGAAAGAGCTGTAACCACGGTTGTGAAGCCCGCAAAAGGAAGCATCCGCCTGCTCCTTTGAGCGCTCAAGGCAGGGTGCTCAGAGGGTGACCTACACCATGCCTGGCTGTGATCGCCTTTCAGGGCCACTGCCTGGCAATCCCAAGACAATAAAAGGGCGCCTTTGAAGTCAGAAAAAGAAACTGAAAGGCAAAAACAGGAGGCATTTTGGCAGAGATGGGGGCAGAGATGTGTGTGAAGCAAAGGGCCAGGCAGGAGGGTGGGGAGCTTGTGAGGACAAAGCCCAGAGTTGGGAACCCAGTGGGGCTCCCCGAAACCAATGGGGATAAAAAGAAAACAAACGGTTTATGAGTGGGGCACATGCTGCCTCTGTCTGCCCTCGCCTTCTTCTCGCCCCCCTGCCCCATCCAGCCCCCTGCCTCCAGAGAGGCCACAGAGATGATGGATGGATGAGCAAGCCCCTGGCCATTCCTGCCGTGTTGCAGCAGAAATATTTACATAACATTGGCCTTCTATCGGCCACCTCTGACACCAGCCAGTCTTGGCTCCCTGCATGAATCAACCAGGGGAGAGAGGGGCCCTGTTCACCCCCACTCTTGGCACCTGGCTGGAGAGAGGAGTTGACAGTTGGGGAGCAGGCACCCCGATGATCTCAGATGAACCTCCAGAGACAGATATCAGACAGCTGAAGATGGGGTTGGAGTGGGGTGGGGGGATTTTTAAGATGTATTATCCACACTCCAACTCCAAAGTTCTCAGGACAGCCAACCCAGCTGATTTCTCACAAATTTAGAGAAATTGTGATTTCTGCCTGGCTCGGGGGGGGAAACTTGGGGGGGGAATGTTCCTGGTAAAAGTAGCACAGCTGAGAGAATAGCTGCAGCCTATAGTTCCCCATGAGCTCTTCTAGGAGGCACAGATTGCTTAATCCCTGCCTTCTTTCCCCATGTGGGGGATGATGCCAGGATGCATCTCTCTCCACTTGGCCTGGTTCAAAGTGATAGAGCTCTGTGGCTGATTGATCTAGAGAGGAAGCCCAGCTTTGGATGAAAAAGAGGGGCAGAACTAGGCCAGCCTCATCTAATAGGATGAGAACTCCTAACTGTCAATGTCCACAGATGGCCTGGTTACTCTAAGATGCTGACAACTAAGATTTCAAACTGATGTCTTCTGAAAGAAGATCTGCAAATCCTGTTGTGCAAAGCTTCTTATAAACTGGAAGCATTACAATAATATTCCTCCAACGGGTATTTCCTCTTCCCTCCCCACAAGAGAGCAGGCTGTCACTTGGGCACAGCACATGGCCCACCAGCAGCATCAGATGGAAGCATACCCCAGAGGGTGCATGTTCCCTGGGTCTGTTCCTACAGCTTTATATTGTCTCTTTTAGGCTCAGGGAAGCATAAAGCATCAGAGAGACCAGAAGATGAACTGAAGCATCATATTGACACAGACATACAAAAAAAAAGTAAGAAAAAAGATCCCATGTGGGCAAACATACCCATTTGTGGTCCTGGCTGCTTCTCCTACCTTTCGGTAACTCTGGAATCAGATTCCGCAAACTGGCTTATTGAATTAAAGCTGCAAAGTCACTTCATCCTGAGAAGAAAAAAGGAAGGGAATACAGTCAATTCTAGAGACCGCACCACTTGGGAAGACACATCACCACTGACAATTCAGCAGTCTATTAATGCAGAGGCTACCCCAGTATTCCCATTTCATCATTATAAAATCTGATTTAGCCAGTGATGTTAATGTTAAATTACTGCAGGAAGATCCAAAACTCACCCACCTGCACAAAATAGAATCCCAGCACAGAAAAAAAAGTTAAAATGTTTTAAGAGGGTTAATTATCTGCACCTTCATTGCATCCTGTGTTTATTTTTATTACCGTAAGTCACCTTGCAACAGCCTGTTTGTTTGTTAGGGAGAGCAGGAGGTTCATTTCAGATCTATTGCTAAGGGCAGCCCAAGTGAAGTTTCCTGTGCCCATTTGTAAACTGCCTTTGCAATCAACCTCCTGGCAGGACAGACAGAGGAAAATCCTACTCAGACCTCTACTGCCTGGTAAGAGTCACCCTTCAATATATTTAGTTTGTTTATTGAAAATAAAATTTGGCCAATAAATCTTTCAATCACACTAAAAGCAAAAAAAAAAAATCAAGCAAGGGCACTTGTATCGTTCACAAATAAGTAACATTCACAATCTTACAGAAGAGAATTCATAAATATTATAAACAGCACCATATATCTTGCTATCATTTAATTCAATTGAATTATTTGC
>JANHZU010001501.1:417610-437700 GCA_032468055.1 Acrochordus granulatus | reverse complement strand
GATAAC
The DNA here is from genome assembly GCA_032468055.1 of Acrochordus granulatus. Classification (NCBI taxonomy): domain Eukaryota; kingdom Metazoa; phylum Chordata; class Lepidosauria; order Squamata; family Acrochordidae; genus Acrochordus; species Acrochordus granulatus. The sequence goes on along the minus strand of JANHZU010001501.1, from coordinate 437,694 downwards.
ATCTTGCAATTAATGTCCAGTTGCCTTTTGAAGGAACTTTGCAAAAGTTTTGCCGTTTTTACTCATTAGTTACTGCTGTTTGAAAAGTCATTGTAGACGCAAACGCTCAGTCCCAGCCACCCTTTTCTCTTTCCTTTGAAAGAATCCTTGCCTTGGGGCTGGCGGGGAGGGAAGCAAGCCTCAGCAACATTAGCTTCCAGATAACGCAGGTGAGGCGCACAGGACATCCCTTCTACAGTCCTCTCCACATCTCGCAGCAAAGAAAGAAAGAAACGGAAAGCCACGCACAGTAAAGGGGATTATTCAGAGCTGCAGGTTCCCCAAGTGTGAAGGGGCATGAAAAAGAACCAGACTGCGAGGCTTCCGAGGGGGGCCCTCCTTGTGCTCGGAGGGAGGGGGAGCCCTCTGCTTACGCAGCAGCTGGCCACGGGCCCCGCTTCCCACAGACAGTGGGAAGGTGAGGGATCCTGTCTGTCCCACGTGGGGTTTCCTGGCGCAGCCTGGCACTTCTGGGCCCTCCACTCCTTTTCCGCCAAAGCACCCGTACAAGGGCAGGTGTATAATTTGGAAGCCCGGCAGGGTCCCCATCGCAGCCAGGCGGTGGCGAGGGGCAGGGGTCTCTGGGGGAGGGAGGAGGGGTTCTTCGAGGAAGGGGAGCTTGCACACTGCTCCACTGAAGCTCCCAACTCGGTTTCAGGCATCACTGAATCCTTCCCACCACCCTGTGAGGCAGGCCAGTGTTTTCACACAGACCCCCTGCCAGTGGAAATGGGAACGGAGGGGCGGCGGCTGCCTTGTCACGTCAGCGACACAAACTGCTCTGTCAGAAAAGTTACAGCCTTCTCGGGATGCCTTGCTCTGTGGCTTAAGTCCTCAGGTCAAAGAAGAAGTCATTAAGAGGCAAGCGAGAGGTGCTCTGGGCATGAACAGAGCGACCGCTGCTCTCCTATCTTGAGTACTTCGGAAGAGCCAACAGCAGGCCCTGATTTTGAAAACCAAACTGCAGTAGTCCAGCTGCCGCAGAGCCTCCTCAGTGTCGCCTTCTCCCACCCTCCCAGTGCCCCCCACTCATTGCCAGACTCAAAAAAAGATGTCAGTGCTCCCCCCGCCTGCCTGGCCGTGCACTCTTGCCACGCTCAGCCCCGCTTTATTATCTCGCCCACCACGGCTTATCACTGATGCAAGAGGAGGAACGCCAATTTGCTTAGAATGTGTAATCCCCCAAATCAGATTGGGGGATCGTAGGAGGCAGGCTGACCTTGCGCATGTCTCCATCAAAGCCGTCCAAGCCTCCGCTTGTATGCTGTGTTCCCAGCACATATTTAGACAGATAACACTAATTGTACTTGACATGTCCTCTTAAGGATGGACTCTCCCCTCCTCCCCGGCACTCCCCGACGGTCAGCCTGCCAAGAAAACCAAAGGGCTGCTCTCTCTCCATCTCCATCGTCCGGCACGGCCAGACCAGGCTAAGCTGCCCACCACCAATTCCAGCTCTCCGAGCTCTGGCCCGGCTCTCCTTGTTCCGACTGGAGCCCGAATGCCCGAACCCCAGGAACCTGCTGTCCACAGATCTTCCCTTCTGGCCACTGCTAATCAGGGATTAGAAATGACAAATGTGGCAGGCTCAAGTCCCCGAAGAAAACGTCGCCTGTGGTGCTCCCAGAGGAGGCCTGATCCAAAGATCTGCATGTGCATAGGAGACCATCAGGCTGTCAGGGGAGGGGTCTGTCCAAACCAAGGGCAGACCATTGTGGGAAGCGCACTGAAACATAAACCAGGATAGCTCCCCCACGACCTCCTGGTTTTTCGGTTCTCGTGGCTCTTTACTGCAAAGGCAGTATTCCAGCTAGTATGCTTCGACATTTTGTTATTCGGGTAGGCCTAGGTCCCATTATACCCATTTTACAGGTTAGCCACTCATGAGGTCACCATATGCTTCTCCCTCCTACCTATATTTTGCAGGATTTATACTGAGTGGGATTTTTAGCACTCGGGCTCCAGACGCTACTTTGTTCAACTAACCAGAAAAAAGGGAAAAGAGGGGAAGAAGAAATAAATCCGCAAGAAGATCTCGTGATTCTATCAGGTTGATAGAGGAGACTTATGGGAGGGGGGGAATCTTTGACAGGCAGCGTAACTAAAACATTGCATTAATTAACAAGAATAAGGCATTAAAAAGCCAGTTTATAAATGCACTGATCAATTTTAAGTTTATTTTTAACAGAGATTATTACAATATGCACGCCAACTTTACTTTGTTTCTCTTAGAAGTCACCCTTTTCCGACATCAGAAACTTCAAACATACGTACCTCTGTGCCATTTATGCTTTCAGAGAGAGAAGACTTCCAAAAATCTCTATGAAAAATTAAGGACTAGCAACTTATTCTTTTTTTAATGAGAATTTGCCATCTCTGAGGATGCTGAAATCCTCTGCTTGGTACTGGAATTACAGACAATCTGGTTTACGGTGCTGTCCCTAAGGCAGCTGCATGCAAATCCACCGTCACCAAGGGGAGCGCTTGGTATCCCTCCTCTTGACCTCGGAAGCTGCCTTGACTGGCAGCAAAGTCTTCTCACCATATAAATATTCATACCTTCCAGGAACATGACCCTGATTCACCAAGCACAACCTGGGCTGGCTGCTTCCCTGACTCAGCCGCTTCCTCTGGACGAAACTCCACCAGAAAAGTTTCCCTCGCAAGGTGGACTTTGGCCTTCCCTTCCCCCTTTCCCATCTGAGCGTCTCTTAATCTGACTTTTTCCAATATCCCTTTTCCACCAACCTTTTTCCCCCCTCTTCTTCCTCCCCAGCAACTGCGTATTTATTAATTCATGAGGCACTAATTAGTTCTTTGTTTAATTTTGTGTTAAACAGACTGACCGGAATGATAACGACTTGCAGTGTTGCCTACCGGTCCCCAACCGCCCCTGTTTTCTGACAACAAGGGAGTACGGAGAAACTGACGTGATGAACCCCAATTCCCACTTCAGTTGCACTTCATTAAGTCAAAATGTGACAAGAAGCTTAGAGAGTAACTTCCAGATCGGATCACACATAACAATCGGGCAGGAAAGTTTCCAAAGGGGGGCTGGAGAGCAACCGCGGCAGAAGTGCCTCCGAAGGGAAGCCGGCACTGGCACGGGCGTGCCGCTCGCCCACCGGCCTCGTCTTAAAGGAGCAGCAAAGGCCCACCGGCCGGCCAGTGGAAAGCGGCACTGCCTCCCTCGAGCTGCAGCCGGCCAGAGGTCTGCCTTTCCCTTCCCGGGGCAGGAGGGGCTTGCAACCTGCCGGTCTCACCGGAGGTGACGGATAAGCCCATTGCTCTGGGAGTCCGCAGCTGGGCAGCAGCGCACTGCCTGCATCGAAAGGGACCGAGATCTTCCGTCCGCATCCAGGCTGGCTTCAGACGTTTCAGCTGCACCTCGGCCCGGCTCTTGATTCAGCGCTGCTCTTTCATCGCTAGTTCAAGCAAGTCACGATTTGCTCTGTCATTCGGTATCACGTTTGGCAGTATGACATCCGACCCGAGCAGATCAGTCGGTTCAGCTCAGCCCTCATGGCAGGCACAGTGAGGTAGAGAGCAGGAATAAACAGGGACCTTCCTGGCACTTCCAACAGGTTTGGTATTTCACTGTCAAACTAGTCTTGTGTAATTGACTAGATTCCCAGGCATAGATATAGATATACAGATACAGAGCTTTAATGTGGGATTCTTAATGTTTAAAAGTTGAGCAATAAATTCACCTTTCTGAAACGGATGTTAGGAAATATTCAGGATTTGTTCAAAACATTCTAGGATGGAAAGCAGCCTTCTTCCTATCTGAAATATTTAAATTGAATCAGGGACCTTATAATTTGCTTTCTTTTAAAACTACCACCCAAAGCCCTCCCTCATTCTTCCTTACAGATGTATTAGCCCTGAGTCAAAGTACTCCTGAGCGGTAGTTTGGAGTTGTCATTTCATTAAAAATTGTCCAGACTTCGCAGGAAAACGGAGCAGCTAAAAAAAACCTAAAACCAGTTTTGGGGGCAAGCCTTGAGAGACCTACTTTCCCACAGCCTATCAGAGACAAAGCATCTGGGGAAGAGGTTAGGGTAAAAAGATACTCAGTAGGGATATTTTGTCCACTTTGACTGCATTCAACAGGTGTTGCTTTCCAGGCATGCAGGAAAAAAAATAGAGGCTTTTCCAATGGATTTTTTACTGCCACTCAGAAAGAAGGGTGGGAAAGCAGGAAATAGCAATCTTATTAGCCAAGCACTTTGCAAACATTAAGATAAAATTTTGTTTTCCTCACAAAAGAGCAAATCAAACCACAAAAGGCTATTCCTATAGCATATTAGAAGACTTAACCAATTTATTTTTATTCCATAATTTAAGTGCCACATAGGAGGATCGAGAAGGCAGAACCTCAGCCCTCAATTTTCAAGGCAAAGGACAAAATCAACAATATGCTGGAAAGCACAGAAGGGGAGAACCGGAGAATCTCTTTTCTCCAACAGTCTAATCTCTCGTCCCAATCCAACCTCCATAAACAATGATATACAGTTTTCACAGAGGTACCACCTCCACAGTACCTTTTTTGCAATGTTTGGAGGTAGGATCTTGCTTGAGACCTGGAAGTATGCTAGATTTCTCCAATTCTGAGCTTTTCAAAAATGTGATAGCAATATTGCATAATACCCTTAACCTGGTTACTGAATTAACCTAAATGCACTAAACCGCATCCAATGAGCCAGCTTTGCCAAACAGGCTAAGCTACAAGAGTCCTACACACGGTTAGAAGTAACGCAGTCGTGCTTGTTGCGCAAGTGCAGCTACGAGATCTTCCACGGACCTTGCTAAGCGTGCTGCGCGAATGCAGCCAGCCAGTGCCAAAGAACCAAAGGAAGGGACTCCCTCTTTCACCGTCGCCAGCCTACGGAAAGTAAATTGGAAACCACAGAGGTGTCTGAGGCTTGCTGCCAAGATGTGAAAAGGGGAATCCTTTCCAAGTTACCCACTCCTATTGATCCTATTGAGAGTGCGTCATGGAAGGGGAGAAAAGCAAGCAGCCCGGACCGACACCAGAAGGAATTTGGACTTCCCCATCTCCCCCTCCCAAAGGGCAGACAAAACAGATCTGCAGAGGAGATAGCAAATGTCCCAGCAAATCACTTTGGAAGGAGCAGCTACTCAGTGAAAGCCGACCACAAAGCCAAGGCAAAGCAGCACCAGGGTGCCCTCAGCCCAAAGAATGATGGTGTGGGAAAGTAGCAAACGAGTCAGTCCCTCTTCTCTCCTTGTTCGAACAGGTGAAGCCTCAGAGGTCCAAACAGTTTATTATTTCAAGGAGAAGGGGAGCTATGGAAATGTGTTCAGATATGTACACCAGACATACCGAAAGGCAGGCATAAGGAATGAAGGCCATGTGTGCATGCACGCCAACACACGTGCCTGTTATCCACAAATGCACAGATTTGTTTTCTAGGTAGTATGCAAATGAACGTTCAAAGCAGAAATTTCAGTATTTTCTCTCTTCCTTGAGAGAGATGCACACAAAGCACGCACACACAAACAACAGGGCCAGCAGAAGCAGCCCAGTTCTGCCCCTTGTGCTCTGGTCCCTTCTGATGGGAAGCCCCTATTTCAATCCAAGATCCAACAAGCAGGTGCAGCTGCATCAAAGCCACGGACCTGCTCCACAGAAAAAGCATTGGCTAAAAGGACAATACCTACGAAGGTATCCGCAAAGACTGAAGAACATGCAGCTGGGTGTAAGAAGCGGTCCAGAATGAAGCAGGAGAGCGAGCAGAAAGCTGCAGTAAGTGTAATGTTGTTCTAGTTGCATCCACGTGGAGTGGAAGCCAAGCCAAACATGGCAGGAGAAAGAGAGAGAAACGGAAAAGGTACCTCCGAACTTCCTTTGGCCTGGGTTAAGCCTACAATTTGGCAGTCCCGTATCCCCTCCTGCTGAAGTTGCTCTCTGGCTGTCTAAACAAATCAATTGAATCTAATCTGTAGTTATGTAGTGGGGAAGCGGGGGGAGAATGGGGGAGAAAGAGGATATGGAAAGTGCATGGACAGACGAGAGCAGAGCGCGCGAAGGTGGACAGCGCGGCGGAGGTGGAATGCAAAGCCCAGCCCCATCCCAGTCTTAGCATCGGCCACAGAGGGGCTCTGCCGTTCTCCCTCCATTTAATGGCTCTTGGCGAGTCAAAGGCCCTCGTGGCTCTTACGCCCGCAAGCAGCCCAGGCCCTAGACTGAAGCCCTCGCGAAGCCCAGGTGGAAAGGCACTTGCGACTCGCCGCTTGGATCCCTTGAGGTGCAGATGAACCGAGCGAAGAGGCGAAAACGATCGCGAGCCCCTCGCTGAGCCTCAAGGCAGCTCAGCTCGCAAAGGACCTACGTGCAAACGGGAGGTTAAGGGGGCCGGAGACCAGCGTGCATACCGAGGCCCGGGGAAGCTCTTGCTCGCTCCGCGACAGGGTGAACGGCTCCTTTGGAGGAAATGCCTCGAGAGAGGATGAAAAACGGACTCTTAAAAGGAGGCTCCCGGCATGCAGGACCAGAGCGCTGAGCGAGCGACCGTCTCCGCCCGCCCCGGCTGCCCTAGGTGCTGCCTGCCCTGCCCCAAAGCCCAGGCAACTGTCAACGCATCCAATACTTCCTCACCCCTCCGCCGGCCACCTCTGCGTGGTCCCTCTTTCTTCTCTTTTGTCTTTCTTCTGTCCCCCGGCGCGCACACGTTTCCCCCTCCCGGCCTTCTTCCCCCCTCCCGGCTGCCCCGACTGAAGGAAGGGGCCCAAAAAGTGTCATGGAAACCATCCCTTTCCTGGGCAAACACTCTGTTTGGCCTCCGTGTCCTGACTCCCTCTTTTAAGGAGCTGTCAAGACCCAGGAGAGTGTCACACGACCCAAAGACCAAGCGTGACTGAGCCTATTTTCTGCCCAAAATTTGATTGATTAAAAAACTTTTTAGGAAAACCATGTTAAAGGATTAAAAAGGGGGGGAGGGGGGAAATACATACAACAGAAAAAGACACGGGAAGCCCGAATGACAGAGGGGAGTGGGGAAGCAGAGGCCTAAGTGGTGGGTTTCCTAGGTAATAGCGCCAGGGGACAAGTGTCGGTTGTCGTTATACAGCATAACCAGGCCAAAAAGAAAGGTCAAAAGGAAGCATGAAACTTCGCCACAACAGTGATTAAGATAATGAAGGAGCGGGGAGGGAGGGAGCCCGAGCCCACGCCAGGCTTTGGGCAGGAGCCTTGCTGGCTGCGGGGCTGCCTGAGGAGAAGGGACCGTTCCTAGCCGAGGGACCCCTAAGCGGGGCTCCCGGAGCTGCCCTCCTCTAGGAGGCTTCCGACTTCCCGGACTGGGTTTCTTTGGGGGGCTGCCGCCGGGTCCGCTGATGCTCCTCTTCCAGCGCACAGGCTGGAGACCATGAGCGGATGACAGGACGCCGCTCTCCCCAGCTGCCGAAGCTGCAGGCAGGGGGAACGCCAGAGAAGGGGGCTTATTCTTCCTTTACGCGCACAGAGACCTGCTCCGACCTAGTGGGGACTCCTCAGGCCCCACTCAGGCAAGCGACCCAAGGCGATCCCTACCTGGCCACGCTCTGTGGCGGGTGACTGAGAAGGGGGCGTGCTGGGGCCAGAGTCAATTGAGCACCAAAGCGAAAAGCCACTTAAGGGAAAAATCTGACCCACCACGCACTTTTCAGTCCTTGATCAGCTCAGGGAACGAACATCCTGCCACCTTCCCAGATGCAGTGATGTGGAGGCACGAACCAACCTCCCCATCCCCTAATATCAGGGCGCAACTGCAGTCTGTGGAAATGCATTTGCGAGGTTGCATTTCTGTGTTGCTGGCACCTGGGAGACGAGGGGAACGGAGAGTGCAGTGCTCCAGGGGTCTCTGCTTTCGTGGAGCTACAGAGTGATTTCTTTAGAAAATTAGCTGCAAGTCATTTTAAAGTCACCATTTATCCGTGTTTATCTATTGCCGCGTTTAGGCAATTTTGCTGTTCAGGGGACCACTCTTCGAGTTACGGCATTTACTGTGTGGCTGCTGTTATGTGGTGGCTTATCTGGGATTGGTCTTTTCGGCAGGCGGCTGAGTTGCTTCAGTACGGATCGCATCAGCAGGCGATGCTTTGACAAATCCAAGCAGCAAAGAAGCCCTTGGCGTAAATTGCTGCAGCTTTGCTGAAGAATGGCTGTAAGAGATCAGTAGGGTCAGCTCAGTGCTCCTTTCTTTTTCAAAAACCGTAAGTTTTTTCAAAACTTTCTTTTTTTCAAACCGTACTCCTTTTAAAAACTTTCCGCTGCCGTTTTGCGGTCCCAGTGGGTTGAGGCTGTCCTAAAGAAAGAAGAAAACCGGTGGACGTATTCGGCGAAAAAGCACCCTTTCACGACTATACGCCGTGCAGAACATCCCAGAGACGAAGAGGTGCGTGAGCAAGCACGCTACCGGAGCAAAGCTGGAAGCAGGATTTCGAGTCCTGAAAAATACCTGGCGTCTCGTGCTGTACAGGAGTTGCCTTAGGCGAGTGCTGACATCGAGAAGTACAAACAAGCCACTGAGCCGGAGAACCTCCTGAGAGAGATCCTATCCGGGCTTGTTAGCTTAGCACAGGTCAGGCTCTGGCGCGGAGCTGGGATGCCTCCGGGTCTGGCCTTGGGAAACCCCGCGGGGCTTTCTCCCCGCTGACCGGCTCCACAGCCTTCAGGGCTGGAGGCCAGTGCGGGCCCAAGCCGGGCAGGCATCCTCAAGGGACAGGGACCAGGACAGCACGCGTACGGTTGACAAGGATTCGTACCCGCCTCCCGTCCCCACCACCTCCATCGCGGCCCAGGACCTGCCATGAGAACACAAGAAAAAGCTGTTTCTTGACAGCGAGCCATTTATGTTTTAGCTTCGTTCCCTTATCCCAACGAGGCCTTCCTCAGCAGATGCAACAAGAACAGCTGAAAACCAGCTCGGTACATCTGGGGGGAATCGTTCATCCAGCAGCGATCTCCACCACCCCAATAAGCTTTGGGAAGGACCAGTGGCTGTATTTCTTTTATTTACCTGGGTGGGGGCCAGGACAGCCCACCTCCTCTCCTTGCAGCCAGCGACTACAAGAAACACACACACACAGAGACCCCCCAAACAATATGACCTAGATCCTCTGAACAGAAGCTGCAGAGCAACTGATGGCTCGCAGGAAAAACATGAGCTCATTTCCGGAAAGCAGCTATTACTTTGGCAAATTTTCAACCCTTTTAACACCTTACAAAGCCCCTTCTGAAAGAGGATCACTTCTTCAGTGGAGTCTAGCGTGCAGCATACAAATCATAGTTTACTCCTTGTGTGCCACGATAGCTGCATAAAAAAGACCAGTGTCGGCCACAATCCTGGCTAGCTTTGGGCAAGACACCATTTCTCTTCCCTTCAGAGGCAATCGCCCAAAGATCTTTCTCAGATCGACACCAAAATATAGGTGGGTGTGAATATTCAGAATAAAATACCTGCTGAATTCTTTACGCCACACCCTGACATGTTCCCATTTTTAGATGTTTATAAGCATTTAGAAGGCTGCTGGCTGTCGAATTCCATCCCCGGAGAGGCTCACCTACACAAAGGCTCACCTTTTGTTCCTGGCAAAGTTGTTCTTATTCCACTCAAAGCAACTCCTTCCATTCAGTGAAGGGCCAGGCTGACACCAAGCTGATGACAATGGGATAGATAGGAAGGGGTCCTGGGGTTGGCCACGCTCCTGCAACACTTCCATACTGCAGTGACCCCAAAGGACCCCAAAATTACATCTCTGTAATTGGAAAGGGATGCCTGGCGGAGGAACAGGGGGAAAACCAGGCTCCCTTTTCCTTAGGTAAAATGTTTTTCTGACCTCATTTACAGCACTGAGCAACAGCCCTACATTAACTAGGGTTTCCCATCTCTGGAGACAGATGAAAAGCCAGGTTGCAGGGTGTGTTGGAAAAGTCTGCAGGAGAAGGGCTGAATCAGACTGAAGGATTGCTACAAACATCTGGCTTTTTGCTGGGATTCCAAAAATGTTCACTATTGGGCCTTAGGGGGTATAATTTATTTTTATTTTTAATTATTGTTTTTAGTGTTGTTAGCCGCCGAGAGTCTTCGGATTTTGGCGGCATCTAAATTTAATAAATACATATAAAATAAATAAATAATTCCAGAACCACTTGGTCCCCGCCGGCCCAGGTTACCCACATATTCCCAAGTTACCATACCATAATTTTACTTTGTCCTCTTTTTTTGACCAGACCAGTTACTGGGTCCAAGCTTGTAGGAAGACAGGGACGTGCCTTATATTAGACAAGATGGTCCACTCTGTTTGGTTGTGGCGGTCCCTTATCCTACTGTCTGCCTGGCAGCCTTTTATACAGGATATTCCAGGCATGAAGCTGAGTTTCTTAGCAGGCCCAGCAGAGGCTCAGCCATCCATCAGTGCAACTGAGACAAAAGCATCTCTTTTATTCTCTAAATCATGCCATGATTTTATATCTCGATAACATGCCTTCCTTTCAGTTGCTTCCTCTTCCACCCCAACCTTTTAACCTTTCCTTGTAGCACAAGATTCTCTTTCTGCTCCTTGAGTTTAGATTTAGTTTGTGAAAATACCCCCATCATGGACAATTTTTGACAATGCATTTTCTATAAAAAAAAGTGGTCAGGAGCCAAAGGGGAAGATAGGAAATGGAAAAATGGAAGTGGGAATCTTCTCTCTTCCTCACCACCCACCTTTTAAGGAATTTCTCTTCCAGTACCCTGTGAATAAAAATAGGAAAAGCTGGAGAGCAAACAAGTTCTCGTTATCAGTTGTCCCAAAGTGCAAGCACAATCTGGTGAAAAAAAAAAGTTTCAGCTTTCCTGCTTGCCTGACTCTTCCCCCTCCTTTTCTTGCCATTTATCAAGAGATTGTTATGAGCCCGAACGGCACTTGCCTCACCCGGCTATATAAGGCATTGGTATTTCTGATAAAGCCATCAAATTCCTTATCACGTTAACACAAAAAGAACATTTGCAAAGAGCGAGCACACGCACTCTACTAGGTTCCCATCCCTCACCCTTTCGCTTGGGAGTCCTTCCTGGCCACTTCAAGACAGAGTTTCCGACCTCAAAAACAAGACAACAAACGGAACAGAAAATCCAGTTGAGGGAGGGTGGGACGGGGACACAACCATGCCCTTCTCAGATTTAAACTGAAAATCAGAGTGAACTGGAGAAAGGTGTCCATAAATTTTTTTCCCAGAACGTTCAAATTTCACCTTTGTAAAGCACAATTTCTTAGCATGACAGTCTTCATATGCACCATACAGCGTCTCCCACGAAGCTGCCGTCAGCCAGCAACTTTCAAAGGGACACAACTGGGCAAGACCACCGAAAGCCATTCGCTTCTCAGGAAAACGTGTCATCCATCACACCATCTCGGTGTTTGGGAAGAGGACGCAGGGCCCGCTGCCCCCACTGGAACAGCCCCCAGACCCCTTTATCCTGAGATGCGCATCCTTCCAACTTTCCACACACCTCCAGCAAATGTGGCAGTTGCAACTTGCTTGGCGACGGTGGGAGCCGATACCGCCCCCCTCGCACACCCACAGCCATGCTGCTCTTTTCTCTCCCCTGCCCTAATGTCACCGAAAGAAAAGCCTCTCCAGCTCAGAAGCCCAATTTCTGCAAGCCGGCTGCTCACTCTCTCCATCAGGCCTTCTCTCCCAGTCGCCATGCAAGCTGTTGTTTAACCTTCAAATTTATTATTTTTAATTATTTTGATTTATAAAAGCACAAGGCAGTTAAACCCACATTAAATAAACTCTGTGTTACGATGCTTAACAAAACACTGCAGAACTCCGGACATCCAAGAACTCCATAAAATAACTGCCAAGACGGATGGCTGGAACTGGAGTCGCCCATCAACGCGTTGTTCCCCATCGTCCCGGGAAGAGCCGAGATTCGCCCCACGTGCCCTTCCCAGCAGCCTCCCGCTCGTGTCCCGAGTGTGTCCCTCGCTGAAATGGCCACACAGCAGCTCCTTGATTTATAACGTCCAACTCTTTTTAATAATGGGCCTCCTCTTCTCTTCTATGGATTTTATCTCCACGTAACTGTCAGCTTTGTCAGCAATGAGAGCTTGAAAAAAAAGGAGGGATACGTTTCCAGAAAATTGCAAATGGGATAGACTGTCACGTTCATAAAACACTTTCCCCAACCATGGGCACATAACATAAACCCAAGGACTGGTGGACTGAAAATCCTTTTAAAGGAAAACTCAGGAGTGACTGAACCAAAGTTCGGAGTCAAATAAACGCACCCCGCACCATGATAACTCTGCCCGTGCTGCCACTTGGAATCCAAGCTTTTCGTCAGAGTATCTTCTCTCGATATTCTTTGCATTAATCAGTCATAAACTTTGAGCCGTAAGAAGGCCGGTCTGGCTCGTTGGTTGCCCTCGAGGTGCAACTTGTAGCTTTGCTCCTGGACATTTACCTGGAAAGAGGCACGGAAGCATGGGAGCCTCTCTCTTAAGAAGAAGAGGATGAGCTGGACCTAATCACCCTTTCTGGCCCAAGGGACAGAAGAGGATGTCTCCAATTTCCTGATCTTTATAATCCGATGTTATAGAGGGGAGAAGGGGCTTTAAAATGTTGACACAGGAAATAAATAAAAAGCAATTACAATTGATTGGGAATCATTTCCTGATAGCACAGACTCCTGATTGAGAGCCCCCACCAATTACTCCTACAAAAGGAGGCCATTTTTAGCTCTTGCCCATCCAAGCTAAGCCCAGCACAACTTTCCATCGCGCTCCTGATTCAAGGCAAAGCGGTCTCTCGTCGGTGGCCTCAAGCGAAGGTGGAGGAAGCAACCTGAGCAAAAGCCGCTTTTCGCTCAGTGGAGCTCCATCGATTTCTTCACAACCTCCCCAACCGCGTGAGGCGGTGACCGAGTACGACCGCAGCTGGGTCACAGACTGGGGAAAGCTCACAAACCACTCTGAGTCCCTCCCCAACAAAGGATTAGAAGGAGTCCTAGACTGACGTTACACTCAACCAGAAGATTCATCCTGCGTCCGTGGCACCCCCCCAAAAGCTATCACAACCCTTCTGGCATCTCTGGTCAGGAGCCAGCTGTGACCCTGACGGGCTACCGAAGACGTGCAGCTTCCCCTGGCACTCCTCTCCATAGGTGGCATGGCTACTGACCCTCCTTCAGACAAGCCTGCATGCCAGGAGCTTTCTTGGAGCCCAGCCACAGATTAACCCCTCAGTGCTCCTAGACCCTGCAGCGAGTGTAAGGTTTTGAACCTTTTTGAAGTTTCAGAAAACATTGCTCAGTCTCCTGCTTCACGTCGCTATTGGCCTATTCAGTTGCCAAACGTCCCACTGGATTTCATATGACGTCAAGCATTAAATCTGCGGCAAGGACATCGAGAAGTTAGTACAAGGTGAAACTCCATATCATTCCAAGAAAAGCCATGGGATGTGTGGTCCCACCAATATGCTACTCCTTGTGGTGTATTCCACCCTGTTCAAATAGATCTTTAGGAATGCCTTCGAAACATTTTGGATTTCAAGAGCTTTCTCTTAAATGGGTTTTATCGGGCAACTGTTAATGGATTTAAATATCTGTATTAGGCTGATACTCTTATTCATTATTAATAGTGTTTTGACATTTCATGTTATTGATGCTTTATTGATTATTGGAAGCTACTTGGAGAGTTTTCCCCCTTAAAGACAGTGTATACATTTAAAAAATGCTATACACGCGCACGCGCACACACAAATAGTACTCTGGTTAATCCTAGTCTCACATCTTTCTTAGCTCTGGTCAAAGGGTTTTTTCCTTCTGCATTTGCTTTGGGAAACCAAACCCAAGGAAGGATCATCTTTTTTCTATCAGATGCAGAGGCATCCAAATGAGGGAACAAGAACAAGGTCGATTATTCTCCCAACTACTGTCTCCTCCGTCCCGCCAGTGGCCATGATACCCCACAAAATCCATTAAACATTGGCCAAGCTTCCAACAGCTGATCCACCCGGCTATCTTCTCTGAGCTTCCTCTGCTGAAAACATCATCCTGAGGACAACTACCTCTGATTCTGAAGGCCAAGTTGAGTCAGGACAAGTAATGATCAATCTCCATACATTTGTCTCTCAAAGTTATATCTGTTAGGCTTCCCCAACCTGGTCCCCTTGATGGCAGTCTGGCTGGGGATGATGGGAGTTATTTCCCAAGAGGCTCAAAGGCAGCTGGTTAAGGAAGGCTGTTCTCCTCCTATTTTTGCAGCAATAAAGCTACAGCCACTGTTCTTTTCCTCATCACAGGAAAAAATAAATACAAGTTGGCACAACGTGGAGAAAGGAATAAGGGTAGTTGCCACTGGCACAAGTATTAAGTTAAGGAGGGACTATTTAGCTTAGGCCATCATTATTAGTATAAACAGTTGGGACCCATGGGGGAAAATGAGCAGCAAATTACTGGAAACCATCCTCAACATAAGAGGAATGAAGACATTTTAATCCCAGAATAAACTGGTACAGAGCAAAGAAGCGCGAACATAAACTATCCACTGAGTGCCAAACAAGTATTGAGAAGTGTCTGAAGCCCTCCAAAGAGGGCTTGTTTGCCCGACCCATCCAGTACACCCCACATAAAGTGGCAGCAGCAAGGCTACCTCAAAACTTGGCAGAATGGGAAGGCTTTCCCATTCATTCCAGAGATGGTTTCTGGCCTGTTGGCATTAGGAGCAGCGGGGAGGGGGGGTGAGACCCAAGCTGCCGGCAGTCACACCGGCCTGTCAATAAATTGCGCCTTCCCATAACTCTCCGACAGGGATTCATTCCCTAATAAGGGACTGGCAGCTTTCTGGGTTATTTCGAGTACGTGTGATAATGTTCCCTGGATGCCAATGGCTTCTGAGGATCAGATGGAAAGACATACGTGTGTGTCTGTGTTTCAGAGGTATGCCTGCACATGCACATACTCTTACTCGCAGGCATACGTAGATCCAAAGCGTGGAAACGAGATGGGAAGTTTGTGACAAAAATGCTTCTGTTCAGTCCTACTGAAATGTACACATGCTTGCACCAGCTTCAGATATTACTGGCACAAATCTGTCAGGGCTGTCACCAGCTGCCTTTGGTCACAGATAACTTTGCTGTAGTTTGTGCTCCCAGAGACCCAAAATGGAAGGCGGATTTTTACTGGGCTGTAGAAGCGAACAAGGTCAAACCAAAGCTATCTGGCAAGATCCCATGCAGTGGCCACTGAGCTACTGCCCAAATTATTCAGAATAAGCACATTATTTTTTTTTTCCTTTTTGACAGGGAGCTAGGAAGTCTGGATGTGAAAAGTAGTGTGGCCTGTAAGGACTGCAAGCGAAGCCAGGTGCCTGAAGTATGGCAAGAGCCTTCATCTAGCCATCCTACATTTGTTTACGGTGTCTCAGGGGGTTTGGAATAATATTTTTTCTGCCCTTTTGAAGGTGTTGGGTAATTAACTTTAGACTTTTTCCATAAAGTCCTTACCCTCCCTTTGAATCTCATCAGCACGGAAAAGGCAGGAGTGCCAAGACTGGCTGGGGAAATCACACCTGAAGCAGGCCAGCCATACAACTCCCAGCCCCAAGCAAGGCAAAAGAGGAGGCATCCTGAACATCCCTGTCCTTACTCCAGATGCTGGGTGCCAGTAGGGTCAGATGCCCAAGCGGCCATCAGGGATCCCTGAGAATATTCGACAACTAAATCATAGTTTGGTGGTAAACATCTGCTCTGCGTACAAACAGGCCAGGCTCAAGCCCTGGCCTCCCACTTCGCAAAGGATCGGGCAGCCCCATCCGGGAAGACCCCAGGCCGCCAGCTGCAGTCTAAGAAGATAATACTGGCCAGATGGCTGCAGAGTTTGACCTAGTAAAGGACAGCGCTTGGAAATAAACTTCTCTGGTTGGGAGAAGTTTATCTACCTGCACAGCTTTTCATCACTGAGGAATCTGGTGTACCTGCCAGCTGCCTGCCTCCTTCTGCCTTCCTATTATGAAAGCATAACTTTATTTAAGCAGATCTCCTGGAGATGGGCAGGAGTCCATGGGGTCGCGAAGAGTCGGACACGACTGCATGACTGAACAACAACAACAATTTGTTGAGATTACACTCAGTATAAATTAGAAATTTATGTAAGAAGGCAATTCAGCTTGAAGAATGTGAATAATTTCATTCTAAATATTTCTAAGAAATTTTTTTAAACAAAAATAGGGATCTCTCTCTCTCTGCCTTGATGAATGAATACTTCCCAAACACGCTTGATTAGAATGTTCTTTTCTTGACTATTTATGAGAAGTGCTTTCTCCTCTTGTGACTCAGTACCTCCCCTATTTCTTCTCAATTTTCAAAGGAGCCACTTCCTTTGTTGGACCAAAGCAGCCACCCCATGAAGGAAAAAGCTTCCCTGTGTCTGCATGAGCTTACCTGCACTAGCCATAATTCAGATCAAAAGCAAACCCTCTTCTGAACCATTTCAACTCTGAACTGCTATGCTAGCAGCTCAGATCAGTCAGTGCCTCTGGCCATATTATGGAAGGTTTGTGCGTTTGCGAATCCCTCCTCAGAATGGAAAAGGGTCTTCACTGAGCGAAAATGCACATACTGCAAAGGAAAGCCACACATGCATCGCACATATACGTGTGCTTGCACACCCACACATTCCAATGGGCGCACTTTATTTACTCTGATGTTTCCTTGCTCAGCTGTGAGTTTGCCACAGGCCATGAGGGGTTAAGCCCGCCAAGAAGCTGTTTTCTGCCTTCATTCTACCTCAATTTCCACTGCTCCCATCACCTTCCTCCCCCACCCCCTGATCTTAGGGAGGGGGAAAAAAACCCATCAAAATAACTATTTTATGTCTCCAAATATGCAGATCATTTTCTTTAATGAAAGATGCTTGACGTCTCCGATCCAATTAATATGCAAATGCAGGCGAGGATTTATTTGTGACATTCTGTCTGGGTGAGAGAAAACAAAAAAGGCCTGTTAACCAAAACACTAATTGCTGTGACTGATTGTCACATATCATCATTTTCATAGGGTCTCCTCCATCTCCAGCACGCCGGAAGCCATGATCCAGGACTCGGAGACAAGCAAGGGAAAGCAGGGCAGTGATGGCGCTACCTGCCTGGCACGCTTGGATGATCCTGCCTGCTTGGCCGTCACGTCTCCCAGCCCTGCCCAGGCGCTCTCCCGGGAAAAGACATCTCCCTCTCCTACCAGGAGCAATTTTTCCAGCCATTTTTCCAAGCTGATTGGCCAGGTGGATTCCTCCATCAGCCAGTGAGTCTTACTTCCAAGCACTGGCTGGTCCCAACTGGCCCTGCCCCAATTCAGGCTCGGCCCAGAGACAGGACTCTGCCAAGCCTGCAAGTGACCGATCATTCCTAGTGGGTGTGCATCCAATGTGGGTCCCTCCTTTTAAGTTGCCCAACTACAAAAGCTACTGACCTCCAGAGACTGCAAAGGTGGAAAACATGGTGAAAAAATTCTGGAGGGTCCACATCCTTGTGCTGGGATTCATCTCCCCTGGTGAGATTGACCCGCCGTCTCCGCTGAAGCTGGAGAAGTCACAGGCATTCTCTTCCCCATTAACCAAAGCCTGTTGTTGTATAGCCACCATAATGTTTTCTGGAGACAATGGAAACCAGAGCTGGTACCCTAAAATACAGCCTAGACAAATCCAAGGAGTTACAGGTAACTGTTTCCTCAACCTAACCGAGAACTTCCATCACGGACGGATGGAAAGAAGGAAGGATGACAGCAGAACTTGAACCTGAGACCCACTGAGTACAAGGCCGGCATTCTGTCACTAAGCAATAGCCCACCACGATATTTTACCTTTCACCCAACAGCCTGCTTATCTCCACTTGGCAACTTCTGGGGCAGACATGAAACAGGATGGCTGTGGGGCTTGGCGAACACCCCCTCCCAGCTCTTTGAAGAACTGTGTGTTTTGAATTAAATCTTGATTTTTCTTGACTTCAGCAGATTAAAGTTGAAATAACCTACAAATTACTTAATGTGTTGTAAATCTTCCAAAATTAAGGTCTAATGGGGAACACATGTCAGTAGGCAGAAGACAGAGTCAGGAAGCTGGGTGTTCTCCCGGGGAGGGAGGAGCGCCAGGGAGAGGCGAGCCAGCAGCGGGCAGGGAAAGAGGAAGTTGGCTCGGTACCCCCGCTTCCCCTGGGAAGAGGGTGGTGGTAACTGGAAAACAACAGTCACAAATCACACTTGCACCTGAGGTCAGACAGGTGAATCTATCAAGTTGGATTTCCATTTTTCCAGGCACACACTTGTTCTATCCTGCTTCCAAGACATGTGCACTTTTTCACGAGCTTTCTCTCCGGTATACGTTGGGCTGAGCTGCGGTGCAAGATTCAGAAATTGCGCATTTGCCTAAAGCTGAGTTTTGAGGTATGCGGAAGGCAAACTGGGTTAGATCTGTATTAAAAGGTACCATGTTTCTTCCTCATTCTGATCCTTTTGTTTGTGACCCTTCTGCTGTCAGCGCAAGCTAAAAAACGAAGTGCGCCAGAGGTGGCAGTCCCTGCAGCAGTGTGTCAATGCTGGAGAAAGGTGATGGTAGAACCACACTCGTCTTACTGATTTGTCCTCCTGCATCCAACCAGAAGCATTCATGGCACCTGTGCCAAGGCATGTTATCCAGGTTGCCAGAAACTGAGGTGTGGAACATCATTTTAGTACACAATTTTAGTTTTCTTCACACATTTATGGCTGACTTGAAACTCTTTTCAGACTTTTTTGCAGGAAAATGAAAAACGCACTTATGACTAGTGGTTTTGATGATTAGGAAAAAAAATTGGATAATAGAAAAAATTAGGTGTTTTTGTAATTATTGGGATAATTATGTAATTGTTCTTATATTTGTTGCAAAGGAAATTGGAAGCCTCTCTCTCTTTCTTCTCTGTATTCTCTGTATTAGTTTTTATGTTCCATTTAAACTTTTAATAAAATTTACAAAAAAAATAGCTTTCTTTGCAGCTGGGCCAAGGTTTGTACAAACAAGACCAAAGGAGATCACACTCTGTTGCCTCTCTCTAGTCGTTGAAAATGAAGTTCCTTACTGTCACTCGAGGAATCTGATCAGGAACCTTTGAAAGTCACTCTTTGATTCAGATGCAACACTTCCCCACAAACCCACCGAGCAAGGAATATTTGATGCTGGCTAGGAACCATCCTTCACTGTCCCCAACAGATTTTTTTTCCCTTTTCCTGCCATTTAGCCTTCCCCAACCTGGTATCTTCCAGATAAGTCAAATGGACAGGCTGGTTGGGAACGATGTGGGATGTAGATTGGGGAAGACTAGGTTACCACCTTGGAAATCATGCTCCCTCACACCTTTGCAGGCAGAGATGATGAAGCCTTCTGCATCCAGACCAAGTGATTTATGCCTCCCTCTTCCCATCAGAATGGAAGCGATGCCATAGAGACTCAAGCTGGAAGTAGCCAAGCACAGAGCAGAAATAGTATGTGTGGAGGGGAGCACAGGCACCCATTCCGATGCTTTCTTTCTGCCACCTTTCTAAGGGGGTAGAGATACATCTGGCAGAAGCCACAATTAGCTAACCACAGGGTAAGCTGTTCCACTATGCCTTAACTTTGGGGGCGATGGGAAGAGTGCAAATAAGCTAAGGAGGCTCTGCTGCATGAAAAGGGCTGGAGGGAGACAGAAGCTCACTCTACCAACTCAACTCGGTCAAGTGACAGAGCCACGGCTTTCCACGTATACGAACACAACTTAGTTTGCCTTCATTTAATTCCGTGGGCTGCTTGCAAAACTGCTTGTGGTGAGTCAAAACAGAATAAAAAAGACTGAAGTGTGCTTTAGGAAGAAACACTCTCGTTTTTCAGGCCTTTGTCCTCATCTAGTAGTGCCTTTTCCTAAGTTTGACCCCTTCTTACTCACTTGCCCACCACTCAGGACACTTAACTGTCCCATACCTATCTCCTTCCTTCCTTCCTTCCTTCCTTCCTTCCTTCCTCCCTCCCACCCTCCCTCCCTCC
>JANHZU010001501.1:394895-407139 GCA_032468055.1 Acrochordus granulatus | reverse complement strand
GAGAGCTCAGTTACTGTGGAGAGGCTGCGGTGGGTTATGTTTGCATCTAATGAGTACCGTGTGCCTTTAAAAGATTTTTCATTTATAGGCTTTGCTCACCCACCATTTCAGTGATCTATATGCAAATATGCTAATGCATGCAAATTAAGATACCACTTTTAGTCCCAATTTAATAGAAAGCATTAAAATACCATTTTTTCACAAAAAAACTCCATATGCATGAAGGAAGTGCTCCCCACCCCCATGTCCCCTTTGTTGTTGTTGTTGCAGCTCAACTCTGGCAGGAGAACACCCTTCTGGTGTGTTCAGAACACAAACGGACGAGGTGCTGCTTATGCTGTACATTTTTTTCTTGGAGGAATAATTCTTAATTCCAATTTCCAATTTCTTTATTAGATAATACATTTATGAAACCCCTGCAGCCCTTGCTACCTCCCTTCAGGAAGGCCCACAAAGAAAAATGAAATAAACCAAGGTCTGTGGTCTTTTCAATCTTTGCAGATGATTAACAATAATCGCTGGGCATTAACCAGAAATAACAAGAAACTAGCACCAAAACTCCACCCACCATCTCAGAGGCTCCACCTCTGTCCCCACCACTAGGCCTTTC
This sequence comes from Acrochordus granulatus, assembly GCA_032468055.1. Classification (NCBI taxonomy): domain Eukaryota; kingdom Metazoa; phylum Chordata; class Lepidosauria; order Squamata; family Acrochordidae; genus Acrochordus; species Acrochordus granulatus. The sequence goes on along the minus strand of JANHZU010001501.1, from coordinate 406,529 downwards.
TTAAATAGGTGATAATCTCTGCTGAATAAGGTTGGGATGGTTTCAGAGATCAGACACAACATTTTTGCAAATGGTAGCATCTTCTTTCCTTCCATTCCACTTAATCACTATTATGAACCAACTGTGTCAAGTAATTGGTCACTTATTCCGTCCGCACAGATACTGCAAGAAATACTACACGCTGCTCTGCGAGTCTTTACATAGCTCTATTTTCTCCTCTCGAATACATTCTCAGATCCGACTTAAATTTCTTCTGGGTTCATCCTGAGAGGTTATGTGGGGGAGCTACGTCAGGTGAGGAAGAAAACAGTCCAGGGCCATCCTTTGCAGTGGCCCTCAGAGGTCTTCCCCCTCACAACTGAGTAGCCATCCATAAGGCGATGTAAGCTATCTTCTTATGTCATCTATGTGCAAATGGTGCAACGGATGGTTTCAGCTGCCTTTTGGGAGTGAAGTTTTGTTAGATTAACTTTGTTAGAAGTTTTGTTATTTCTCCTGGTGCCCGGAGATTGTCACATTGTGAATAAAATAAATAAATAAATACACACAATCTTCTAATCTACCCTCTACCTTGTACAGTTATAACATAACTGCAAATCTCTAACTAAACCCAAACTCAAAAAGTCTACCACAATTAATGAGAAACATATAAAACAGTTCTATGGGACTTCAAAATGTATATGCATCGTTTGGCGTAAACACCAAAAACAACCTTCCTCAAAACTAAAAGAAAAGTTGCATGCATCTTTTGACTCTGCGGTGGAGTCAAACTCAACCCAAGAGAGTTTTGATTCTTCTCCCTGACCAGAGGTGTCCCACCTTGAGCTGCTAGATCTATCCCAATGCTCTTCTTCAATTTCCTTCTGCCCTCCCAACAAATCTGTCGCATAATGGCATCGCTTCTTAACTTCCAAAATTTGGATGCGGAAAAAATCTGTTAACCAAACAGTGTATGGTTAACAGTTTCATAATAAAAACCTAACTGAATGGAACATTTGGGAGGGGCATGTGTCCGTTAAATCCGAACATCTGTTAAATTCAACTCTGCACCATTTGCATCAATTTACATCCTTTCATGTAACAACTTAACGGACATCATTTGCAGTAAAAGCTCAATTTAACAGACATTAGTCCATTAAATGGAGGGTGAAGTTTGAAGGAAAAATTTGCCCACCGCATCCAAAGTCTATTAAACTGTCATCCATTAAACTGAGGCTTTGCTGTATTCCAGCAAGAAGGAGGAGACAGAGAGAAATCACAAAACAGTGGGCAAATCTTCTGGAACATCATTAAATACAAATAAAAAGGAGGGGACGATGACTTGATACAAATACCATTTGCAACCTGCTCCTGATCTTGCTACCCTCTTATATTTGCAACCTCATGCAAATGGGGCATCCTTATTCAACCTCCTTCTGCCAATTTTAAAGATGAGAAACTCAAAATCCAACAGACTATTCTGAGATTTCTTCTAAATAACGTCTCGTGCAACCTGGTGGGAAAGAAGAAATTTCACTCTTCGAGCTCTGAAAGGTTGAAAACATTCGGAGCAGCAACTTTTCAATTCTTGGGAAATCAAAAAAAGATGAAGACTGATGGAGAGAAAGGGAAAATAAGAGTTGTCTTAGGGGGGAGAATATAGATCAGGCTGTCATCGAGAGACTCATCTTCATCCAGAATTAATGCACTAAAGTTCTTTGTTTTCCCCCTAAATGGTTTTAAAGAGACAGTTGGGGCTCCATGCTGGACTCTCCGAGCAGCGTTGCTTCAGCAAGTTCAGCTGGCTCAAGCATTTTGAAAATGAAAAAGCAGCACATTGTAGGATGCGAGAGCTGAGACCGCAACAAACAGTTGGGCAGAGAGAGCGCTGAGAAAGGGCTCTGCATGATCTGCCAAGCGGGAGAAGTGCGCTAATTATTTAGTGCTACTTGGAAATACACTGGATGGACTCACAAATCTGCAATGTGCAGTTTCTTCATGGACAGAATGGTGTATCCACGCATGGGCGGGAATCCAGCTCTGAGAAGACACATGCGTGTTGGAAGAGAATGGGAAGATGCAAAATGCAATGAGGGAACTTTGCAACTGCATCATTGTGGGATGCCACACTACAAAAAGGAAAGCAGAAAAATGACTTGGATCCTAGTGCCAGGAAGGAGAAGAAGATGGGGGAGACCCAAGGAGTTAAAAGGGTTTAATACTCAGTCCTGCGCTCTTTGATCCACATCTCCTGTTTGACACACCCTTGTTTTTTCTAAAAATATGATCCTAGCTCCTAAGGGAATGGTAAGATTTAGCTTTTCTTGTACAACAGTTACTATATTACAGTATTTTGAACAAGTGCAACTATAGCAAAACAATCAACTAACAGTTATTAAACACCGTACACAGAGCCACATACAAGTTTTCCTACCTCAATATTATTTTTAGGTAAAGAAAAATGTTATATATAATATGGTTTGGGGAAAACCGACAAGCGGTTGTTACGATGGTCTAATGGAAAAGGCACGCAAACTAGGTAAACATTATATACCCTTGCACGTAAGCTCTTATAATGCGCTGTCAGAAAAGTTTTCCAGCTTCATAGGTCTTTTCATCAGATGCATGTCTGGCTAGACAGATACCCAGTCATATTTGATCTTGGTCTCAATCTCAGGTTTTTCCTGGCAGGCCAGACTGGAACCAATTAAGCAAGTTCACAACAGCCCGGGAACTTCTGATAAGGCAGTTGCATTATAGAAAAACTAAGGACTCATTGTAAAAGAATTACAGCAACTGTAGTGGATTACACACAAACCTTATTTATCATCCATGTTCAAATTCTTTTGCTGCTTTCTACCACTGAAGCTTTCCAACAGGCTGGAGGGCTCTCTCCTTCGGGCAGGAAGCCCAGTTTCCATCTGTCTCTTCTTCTGCTAATGGACAAATGTGGTATCACATTGTTTTACTCTCACCTTCTCGTGGTGACCCTGCCCTGGGACAAACACTCTTTGACCTTCTCTGCCAAAGGTGCTCCGAAGAAACCGATGCTGCTTCACCGCTGAATCCCAGCTAGCCCCCTTCACCCCCAGCGAGACTGCTAGCAGGGAGAGGGTGTGCAGGAAGAATTAAAGCAAAACAGGAACAGGGTTGAGCCATTTAAATTATTCATATGCCAGATGGATTCTTTTCTTTTTCTTTTTGGCTTTTAAAATCGTGACATTTTTACTGAAAGGTGGGAAAAACTATAGAAAGAAAAAAAAAAGAATGAAAAAAAACACCCAAAGGTCCCTCAGTGTTTGGTCCACAAGGGAAATTGCCTAGGTATTCACAATTTCCCTGGTGAATGGCACTGGAGTTGGTTCCTTATTTCTTATGCTCAGAACATAAGTGAATTGAGAGAGAGAAAGAGGGCAGGAAAAAAAAGATGAAGACATTGAGGGAAAAGGCAGTAGGGAGAAGGAGAGGACTATGACCTTCAGCGAAGGGCATAAAAAAATCCACCCGCCTCAGGGGATAACCAACTATCTAGCATATTGCTGTTAAAATGTCTGCAAAATTTAATACACTTGGCACGCCATCTAATCATTCCTTGGAACCCAGAGGATTCTCCCCTCTGCCTGTCTTTCCTAACTGGCTTAAAACCTCCAGTTTTAGGGTCGAGTTAATTTTTTTTCTTCTACTCAGGCAAGTGATAAACTCAGTCTGCAGGTGGTGGTAGTTTTTTTAAGAGGAAACAAGTGGAGTTCCTACCATTGAGATGGAGGGAAAAGATTTCTTCATTCCACCATCCCCTATTAGTAGGGATGTAGTCGAAGTAACTTTAAGATGAGAGGAAGGCATATACTGTAAATTTTGGACAAAACAAAAGCATTTGCACATAAATTAAAAAATGAAACAAAAGTTGGACTACATAGGAGCTTCCATAATGAATTAGTTGCCTTTCAAAAGCAGCATCTTGTATCCAACAGGATCTACGCAGAGCCCAGTAAGTCCTGCTAAACCCTGGGCGGCCAGCAGCTCTTAAATCATGCCAAGAACCAACAGAAGATCTGGCTATGATTTCTTGAACATTTAGATGCCACCCGCCGCCAGACTAGTCTGGATGGCTTATAAAACTACACCCGTTAAAAGGCCAATCATCTTAAACGTAACTAGAATGTGCTCACTGCTCAACTTGTGGCTGTGAATATTTATGTATGTACGGTATGTATGCATGTATGTATTTATATAGCTGACCATCTCATAACACAGCTATGGAATTAAAAGACGCTTGCTCCTTGGGTGGAAAGCTATGGCAAACCAAGACAGCATATTAAAAAGCAGAGACATCACCTTGCCAACAAAGATCTGTATCGTGAAAACATTAGGAGTAATGTATGGCTGTGAGAGATGGACCATAAGGAAGGCTGAGCATCGAAGAACTGATGCCTTTGAATTGTGGTGTTGGAGAAGACTCTTGAGGGTCCCTTGGACGGCAAGGAGATCACATCAGTTGATCTTACAGGACATCAATCCTGGTTGCTCATTGGAGGGACAGATACTGAAGCTGAAGCTCAGTACTTTGGCCACCTAACGCAAAGAGAGGACACATTGGAGAAGACCTGATGCTGGGAAACATTGAAGGCCAAAGAAGTGGACAGCAGGGGATGAGATAGTCGGATAGCACTGTGGACGCAATGGGCGTGGATTTAGGCGGACTCTGGGAGGCAGTGCAGGGCAGGGAGCCTGGTGTGCTGTGGTCCATGGGGTCATGAAGAGTCTGACATGACTTAGTGACTGAATAACAAAAATCTCATAACAAGTGACTCTGGGTGGCATACAACAAAGCTCAGAAAAAATTAGTTAATCAGTGATAAACAATTATTATGACTGAAACCATTAATAAGCTATAAAGCCAAAACTAAAGGAGAAGAAATGTTAGGGAAGTTGCTATGCAGCAGGGAGGCTGGTACAACAACCACAATCCACCGGATTCCTAGAGCCGAGCTTAAGGACTTGCATTGGGTGACCTGAGGTGCAGCATCCCTGAAGATCATGAAAGATTCCCAGATGACAACATTCCATACATGCTTCTGTCTTTTATTTCTGCTGTCCATATTTCTCTCATTTTGTTTCTGAAAGTGAAAGAAAGAGAATTTCCTTCCCTGGTCAATGCCAGTTGTTCAGTGCCTGCTACTAGTAAAACAATGTGGAAAAATGGCTAGAGAGATCTTCCCTACATCAAATAAAAGAGTTTGGTCTGCAAACCCCTGTGGAAGAAGCAACAAATGGGGAAGCACGGTGGACTGAAACCCTTGGCCGGCCCACCCAATAAATACATTCAAGCTTGGTCACCAGGAAGGTCAAAAGGACACATTGGTCAAGCATTTGAGTCTCATAATTCTGCTTTAGTCATTTTCTAGCAAAAGCAAAAGAAAACAGTAAGAGAAGAGAGTCACAAAAAATATCAAGGTTCAAGCATACCATGGTTCACGCTGGACTGTGTGCTTGTGAATCCCCAAGCAAATATGAAACCCAAACTTTCTTTCTGCCTTGTAGCTATTCAGCTAGCCCTCAACCCAGGAAACATTCTGAGCCATATCCAAAAGAATATCATGGCATACATAGGAACCAGAAGGGGAAAGGTCAGAAAAGACACCCTGTCCAAGCTTTGTCGGGAGGAAAGAGGCACTCCTACTCTGGCATGCCTTATAGAAGTAGACAGCTGTCTCATCTACCAAGCAGTATGAAAGGGAACATCTCCCTGGAGAACAAACACACCCAACATTTGTTGCCTCCTTTGCTTGTGCCACAAGAGCTCAGCTGTCCAGCTCAAAGAACACGGTTCAGCATTTTCCAAATTACAGCTTCAGCTCATGCCTATTAAGCTATCATAAAGTTCCCCAACATGTTGGCTTCACCTGGAAGACCAACAATCAGAGCCATGTTATCACTAAGTTAGATGAACAACTGGGACCAGTGGTGGCTATATTTTGCAATTCTACTAAATGTGTAACTTAAATTGTAAGTCTCTTGGGCAGAGACATTTACCTACATTTTTATTTATTATTTAGGTATGTTTATTGTATTCTGTAAAGCACAAGTAGGGTTCACATAACACATTTAAGCCTAAACCAAGATTAACAAAACTGAATTCACATGATATAATAAACCAAAGCAAATAAATAAATCTTATTATGGTTCATACAACATCTGAAGATAACAGGTGCATTTCTCACAAAGCACTGAAATATAAATCTCCCAGCCCCATTTTAATTTAATCAAGTGTGCTCTGTGTCCCATGGACATTAAAAGTTGCTATAAATACAAACAAATCAGATATGACTGCAGGATCCAGTCTGTTAGGAATCTCAAGTGTCTTTAAATACAAGAACAAGAGGAATTTTTTCTAGCTGCCATGAGGAAAGGCTATGTCAGTGCATGTGAGAACAGGATGCATCCTCCTTGTGTCCTTTTCATTCATGCAGTAGCAATGAACAGGGACGGACGGACGGAGTGTACATCTCCTCGCAATAAAAGAGCAGTCCTTCCCACACAGCCATCAGGATCTTGCTGGGAGAGGCAGTGAGGCTGTGGAAGGCCCTCTCCCAGTGTGTTGACAGCTTATCCAGACATTTTATTTTGCCACTCTTTTGACCCTGAACAATTCCTTTTTTTATCCTTCTCCTACAAAGTTATGGGAGGAGGTTGGTAGGAAAAGTTGCTGGAATTTGCTTGGCTTTGTGCCTTGCTTATTTTATGTCGATGTTCAAACGGCCCGTAGTTTTGTTTGCCGGACTGAGTCCCCATATGTAAAACCAGTTTCCTTAAAATGGCTAAACCGGTCGAAGTGGAAAGGCCCCGGCTGTTAGCAGATGTTGGGTGAACAGGACACAACCCGAACGTCATCTTTTTGGATAATTTGGATCTGGCCATTCCGAAACGCTTCTCTACAACCGTCTCTGCCTTTTTTTAACCCTCGCAAAAAAGGGTCAACCTGAGGAATGTCAGCCTTTTGGCTTGTGCATTAACTCTGGCAAGATAAGGAGCTTCTAAAAAGGGATCTTTGACACCTGTCCTGGCTTCCCTCAAAACGATGCCTGCCTGTTGCTTTTTGCTCTCGCCGGGACAGAATAATATCTCAGGAAGCAGTTTGGCTAGCTGAGAAAACCACCCACCGCGGGAGGCAAACCTGTGGGCGAGACGGATAGAAGGAGTGAGACGGAGCGTAAACACAGCGATTTCACCAAAAGGGAAGAGGGCCGGGAAATAGATTATTCGGTCATAAATTCTGATATCTAATTACACCTCCTGTCCTTCAGCACTCCTCACTCAAGTTTGATTAAAATTCCACTCAAAAAAGGAGTCATGTTGTGTTGTGCCTGGAGCCAGGACCACAAAAAACTCCGGAGTGGGATGCCGAGAAAGCTCACCCATGCACGGCCGGGTCTGATCCGCTAGTGTCGAGCGGGAGGTTGTCGAGAGAAGAGGGAAAAAACCATAAAAGTCACAAGCTCGCAGCTGGCGTTGCTGTTGTCTCTTCCACTGCCTGTAAAAGAGAGTTTCAAAAAGAGCGCCCACACAAGGCCATACCTTCGATAGTGGGCCTTCTGCACTTGCTCAGAGGCTACGGCCTAGCTCTTATTGCTGTTGTGTGAACTAATAATGCTTTGTTTCCCTCAAAGAGACCACAAATACTTGATTTGATTTAAAAACAACAACCTGGCAATTTTACTCTCCCGCTGTCAAGTCTCCTTGCGACTCCCTAACTTTTCAGAAACCCTTTGTTGTTGTCCAGACATAGAAAGGAAGCAGTTACGTGCAGGGCCCACACGGTGATGACACGCAGCTGGGATGCAGAACAAGCGGCCTGAAAAAACGGTGTGAGTGGCTCCTGGGAGGTTTTTAAGCCCGGTCCAGCTGGTAGCTGCCAAGGATGCGCCCAAGGCCAGGGTGCGCGGCAGGGAGTCGGACCAGGTGACCTCCGAGATGCCTGTCCTGGGATCCTGAAATTAAGCCCCGTGGACCGCCAGGAGCAGCCCAGAAGGGGTTGATGGGGATGTCAAGCACGTCTGATGGGGAAGGCCGCTGGGCCGGAACAGGTCCCCATCCAAGCGTCCTCTTCGGCCAAAACCCAACCGAGGATGCTAGAACTGGCAAGAGGTACGGCCAAATGGGAGCTGCTTTCCAGCCAACGTTCCTCTGCACAGGACTGCGGTATGCTCGGATAATCTGGTTCCTGCAAAGGATTCGAGGTCCCCCGAGCACTGGGCTCCTCGCCTGCCTTTGGCAGCCCCTGCCTCATTCCCAGAAGCAGCCGCACCCTGAGACCTCCAGCAGCTTGCTTCTCGGGTCACCCACCGATCCCCCTGCCCTTCAGTTTCTCCTAGAGGGAAGGGAAGAGATTCAAAGCAGTCAACGGACTCAACGGCTCTAAAGAAAGCATTTGCTTACATTGCACTCTGCTTCCCTCTTTATTAATATGCTATTTATCACCAGCACTAGCTTTTAATACCATTTTGGCTTAATGTTGTTAATGAAATATAAATACCCAGCATTAATGATGTTGGTCAGGAGGCTGAATGGGCAATTCACAAGATTGCAGGAGGCAGACCAAACCACTTCACCCTGCATGCATGGCCACGTGCGTGTGTGCGTGCACACACGCGTGCGTGTAGACACACATATCCATGCCCATGTAAGTATATCAGTGTGCACACAAAAACATCAGAGGTTGCAACAGTGCACTTAACAGCTTCTGTACATGGAAAATCCTTCAAAAACTTCCACTATCCTGCATGTGCTAGACAGCCTCTTCCAGCCTGATACCCTCTCAGTACTCTGGATTACAACCACTATCTGGAGGACACTAAGTTGGTGACGGATGCCATCTGATGAGATGAGATGGTGAACTGGACCTGATCCCACCATCCTACAAGTTGATGATAGTTTGCACTCAGAAAACACACAAAGGTAGGAATAGGTGCATTTACCATCAGGTGCGTATGTCTGGGAGAAAAATCCCAAAAATTGGATAAGGGTGTTGTAGCTCATCCCATCTGGAGGGCCATGGCTGAGGACAGCTCTTCTATCCAAGGGGGAAAGAATAGAGGCTATCTAGGGATAGCGAGCTTCTTCTTGCCTAGGAGCTTTGGCCACTGTGTGCTGGCCTTGAGAGAGTTGTGGACTGACAGAAAAAGAATTGGCTTCCTTCCCCAAGCTGGCCAATGACTAACTTGCTTCACGGGATTATTGCAAGGCAAGTAACAGGAAAAATCTATTCCCTTACTTGATATTTTATACGTTTCCGACAGGAGGGCTGCATGCAGTCAGGAAAAACAAGAAGGCCTCATTAAGATGGCATCGCTGAATGTGGCATGTCCTTCTTGATCTTGGCTCCCCAAGCCCACTGGTCTGCTTTGCCAAGATGCTGCTCTTTCCACTCACAGGTGCCATGACCCCTTCAGAGGCTGCCCAACTCCGCTGAGATCCTCTCCTTTTCCCAACTGGGATTTTGGTCTCACTTCCCACAACTAATCCCCTGGGGGCCTTCTGTCATGTTATTAATTAGCTAAAGCAGATCAGCCATGGAAGAACATGCGGCTGGACCTCAAACTGAAGAAAGCTAGGGGAGGACGTTCGAAGGGACAGGCCTGCCTTCTTCCCACCTCTCTCCTGTCGTGAGGGTTGACTCGCAGATGCCCATTCCTCCCTCCAGATGTGTTCATGATGTCCTTCTCATGTCTGTCCTCTCAAGAAAAGCAGATGAAGAGGCGTCCACACCTCTTATCCTGTGCATCGTTCCCAGCAGGAGAAAGTGCTGGAGTCCAACACCTCTGGCTTGAAGCAGGGTCGGCAGTTCCTAGAGACCTGCTTTTGACACCCACCCCTTATTCCGGTTTGGGACTCCTTCTGATACAAACTGACGAAGCTGAAATATTGAATTACAATGGCACTAAACCTTCATTACCAGCTCTTAACACAGATTACTTAGAAAAAAAGGGGGGTGAAAGGGGCACTTTAATTGCTTTTCCCCATTAGCATTTCCAGAAGAGAGCATACTGATTAATCTGAAGAGGCATTTTATGGGAGCTGACATCATCTCTCTCCCCCTAAGCCAACCCTGCTGTCCACACTGGGCCAGTTGAGCTGACCTCATTTCAGGTTATCAACTGAGGGGATAGCCCAGGTGCTCACCGTGGTAGGACCCAGTGCAAATTTGTTACACTTCCAGAGACAGAAAGGATGCGCTGTGTGAAAGAATTGTATATACAACTTTGGGGGGTGCAGAGGGTGGAGGTGGATATAAAGCAGGAGGAAGACAAAGAGGTCCCTTTTCCTAAAGAAGAGAGCAAGGGACAGAATGTGGGTGTGGAGGGCACTGGCTGCTCACAAGTTATACCAAGTGCTGGTAAATTTGGTGTTATTTCCACTGGATGGGTTTCCAATGCTGCAGAAGACCTTTCCCCAACCTGTTGCCCTCCTGCTATAACTGTGGTAATTCCTAGCCAGGATGGCCAAAGGGATTTGGACAGTTTTTGTCTGAACGTTTCTGGAAGCAGCAGATTGGAAGAGGTCCGCTTAGAGAGTGCGTGTCCAACCTTGGCAACTTCAAGAGGTGTAGACTTCAACTACACGGTGGTTTCTCAGGTTCCTGGATTCTACATTAGCTTGTAGAATGCCTACTGTACATTATGCCTCCTTTTTTTTCTGGGAGTGTGGTTAAACCAGCAGCCACAAAGGAAGGTCTTCAATGCATGACCTTAAGAGCCAATGGGAAACACCAGCGCATTACTTGTTTCAAGACTGGGGTGACACATCATTTCAATGTTTAAACATATTTTTAAACAATATGACTTTAAATATATCCTTTAAAAGTTAATCCAATTTGGAAGTGAGAAATCTGGATAAAAAGACTCTGTTTTCCAAGGCAGGTGACATCCTGACGGGCTCAAACATAGACCTTGGGATATTGTCATATTTAACACTCTCTTATTTAAAATTAACTCATGCTGGTGCACTGAAGAAGGCAATGTGTTTGAGATACGCGTGTGTGTAAAACATCAAAGAGCTGCTGTTTTTCTCCCCTTTCATCAACAGATAGACTCCTTGGAATTATACTTTTAATAGGGTACCGTGTATGAGAAATGTGTCATGAACGCAAAACGGCTTGAATATTTAACTCTACTTGGCAAAAGCAAAGGCAAATAAAACAAAACCCCTCAATCCATTTTTATGTTTATGGGTCTTCCCTTGTTTTAAAAAAATGGTCAAATATTATTTGTGTTGAAACAACTCTCGGTGGGGGGCGGAGAGGAGGCCCTGGACAAAATGAGCAAGTGGTCCAGCGTTGTATTTAAAAGCTTCAGATGTTGCTCAGAAACACTGATCCTCGAACTAAAGGATTTGACCAGACAGTCTTTCTCAATCTACTGCCTGCCAAATATACTGCCTGTAATTCCCATTTGCTCACCTTTGGCCTTTGCCTGGGAATTATGAATTGTGATCTAGCATATTTGATGGGCACCAAAGACAGAATACTGTATGAGTTGACTGTGTCGACTCTACAATACAAATTAAGAAAATTTTTTTAAAAAAATTGTGAATGCTAGTAAAAAAAAATTACATGATCTGCTGTGTCAGTCTCAGATTTATTTTGTTCACCATACTAAC
>JANHZU010001501.1:358401-378596 GCA_032468055.1 Acrochordus granulatus | reverse complement strand
AATATTTCCCTTTCTTCCCTTAATTTAATGTCCCCCATAACTCATCTGTCCCCAAAGATAATCAATAGAGCCCGTAATGAAAATTTGAGCCATATTTTATGAGCCGCTTGCAGGAGAAAGGACCTCATCAGCAGGACTAGCCTTGGCTTCTAGCAGAGCTTCTAACTCAAGGGCCGTTCCACCACCCCCCGCCGCCCTTCTCGGAAACCTTCCAGCCGGCCTCAGCACAGAGGGTCTCCTCCCACTGACCTATTTCCAGCTGGGAGCACAGACTTTCTGCTTCTGATCAGCATGAGAGGATGCCAAGAATGGCTCCTCACACCAAGCTACACGAGAAGAAGACACCAATCATCCTTGCTAACCAGGAAACTGTCTGCTACCATATCAGACTGGTGGTGCATCACATTCAATGCCGTCTACCTGAACCGCTGCACAGCCAGTCGAGTAGCCTTCCAGTGATGCTCCCCAGCAAGTGGAAGCCCAAGACATGAAGGCTGCATCTGAAACAGAAGAGTGCCTCTCAAATCCTGGGAAGGGTCAAAGCATTCTAGGTTTGCACCACCTACAAGAGAGGGGGTGGGGGTGTCCCAAATGGACATCGGAACTGAACGGCGGTTGAAAGTGCCTTATCCCAGCAGGCGGGAAGCCAGAGTTCGCGACTCCAAAGCAGTTTCCTCTTAAATTCAGGAATGAGGGGGCTCAACTACCACCAGTCCTTTCTCAGCTGAGAGGAGAGAACCACTACCTAGGGCGTGTACCGCTCTGATCAGCAAGCCCATCTTTTTAAGCATGATAAGAAGACAGGCAGGACGAAGACCCAGACACGTCACGTCACGTGCTACCAAAGATCTATGGGATCTATGTCATTTGGATCCTAGTAAATCCCTAACAGGGAATGACAACGCATTTTCCCTCTTTGCCCAGCAAAGCTGATAGAGATATATTTTGCTCTTGAAAACAGAATGACAGCAACACAAAAAATGAATTTGTCCAGAATGAGGCTCTTTGCCCACTGTCTAGTTTGCTTGACTGCAAGGAGCAGTCCTGTGTTCCAGATACAGGCTGTTTCTACCACTTGAGGCCAGTTTCCCCATTCCCAAATGGAGATGGCGAGGGGTAAACTTTCCAACACGGAAGCAAGCAAACTACAGTCAAGCTCTATGGATCTGTTGTCACTGAATCACTCACCATGGATTGATCTAATCTGGACTTTCCCATCTGGGTGCCATCCAGATGTCTTAGACCTTCAGCTGTGACCGTGCTATCTGGAATGTAGGGGCACCATGTTGGAAAAGGCTGATTTTATTTATGCATGCATGCATGCTTCTATTCTATGGCTACCATTACTACAACATGTGGTATTCATTTTCCTATCCCCTTCTACCAAATCTCTCTTTCTTGTTACTGCAAGTGGCGCCAAGCCAGATGTGACAGGGCCATTGTTTGAATGTCTGCTTTGTTTATATATACAGGGGCGTACGTGTATATGTGTGTGTAACTTATCTAATAGAAAATAAGCTAGCAGGAATCTTTTAAAGTTTCCTCCCACAATCATCTCTTCCAGTTAATTATATCTATTCTCAGCTTTGATACTGGGAATAAAATCGGGATGGCAGGAAGGGAAGTCCACCCTTATCCTGTGTCACTGGTCTGAAAATGTCGCCAGGGTCAGCTAACCTTGATTACAAGTTCTTTCAATATTTTTAGAAAAGTCAGGCTACCATCAAATAGATATAGGGACTGCATACATACTATATACCACACCATTACAACAAAAGGCACATCTATAGATCTATTGCCCAGGATAACAGCTCTGGGTCCCCTCATCATGATGTACCAATAATATATTAGATGTAATTTCCTGCAGAAGACACCATCTTCAGAAACAAAGCCTTTGAGAACCAACAAGATCCATTGTCTAAAGTGACAAGTTGGCCAGTTCTCCATCCCCAGAGCAAACTAATGGCTTTTGCTCCTCTAAAAAGCCAGAGAAAGTATGTGACTTAATGCTCAAAAGGCAGTTCTGTCATCACATCTTAGCACAAGAGGTTAGATCTTCCCCTTTCTTTTCCAAAGACAGGACTGCTGCTGGAACGCAAAACCAGGATCCTTTTAGCCTGCATTTTGGGGTTAAGTCAGTCCAGATTGCAAAAGGCAAACAGTGGGAACATCTTTCCCTCTAGTTAGTCTAGCCTTGTCTGACCAAGCTATAAATATCTCCAAGTTGGGCTCAGCCAAGAGTCAGGCTCGCCTTCACCTATATGATTTCTCATCTCCTTCTTTTGGCTGATGTTCCTCCTTAGCATACAGCTGGAGCAATCTCTGGATTCCAAGCTTACCTCCTTCCTGGGCCCAACTAAATGTCCTCCCAAGTCTCTCTTTCTTCCATGTGCTTATTAGCATTCACTCTTCTGTAGCATTTGGATCTCCAGCTCCTTATGAACGTCTAGACTATATGGTATCTCACTTGGGCTTTTTTTAAGTTGGGGGTGGGGATTTAAAAGGCAAAATGGGTGCTAGCCATGCTGATCACTGGAATACAGCTCTTAGATGCCACACAGAGCCTGGAGTAACATTAGTTGCACATTCCTGGTTCAAATAACACTCAACGTGTGATTGTCATCTCCTAAATAAATGTTTGAATCCTAATCCACAAAAGCTTGATTCAGAACCACGATTCAAGCTCAACCTGACCCAGTCAGGCATCTGGGAAAATTGATTTAGCCATTGAGGGGGATCAAGCAAAGCTCAGAAGAAGATCCCCTTTTTAGAAAATATATGCCAGAGTCAAAGCAACCCAGAGCTAAACCAACTGGAATTGAACAGACCAGCCTTCCCCCAACCAGCCATCAAGTGCTGGACTATGAGTCCCATGATCCCCAAATGATATGGTGGAAACATTCAATTTCTGAAAGACAAAGTTTGGAGAAGGCGAGTAAAAACACATCCCAGATTAATGGCTCCCTTGTTTCTGATGATATTAGTCTCACTGAGACTAGAACTTCGGTTTTTCAAACGACGATAAAAGACAACCCATAACTTATGCAGGTAATAGTCAGAAAAAAAAACTAGTTCACAGGCTTTAGAGCAAGAGCAGCAGATATTTGGACACACAGGTGAGGCAGGTGCATGTGTGGGAATTTTGGGGCACACCCAAAGAAGCCCCAATTTTGTTGGCAGAAATACAAAGGGGCAGGAAATTCATAGAAAAGAGCCAGCTCTTTTCCCTCCACCTGCGGAGACACCCACATGACCTCCAACATATCTTAATCCTTCCTGGACAAATCAATTCATTTTCACAAGATATTTGTGAAATTTCACAAGATATTTGGGAATATTTCTCAAGATAGGCATGATCATGTGGGCTCATTTGATATTATGCATTGTAATATTTGTAATCCAACCACAAAGTCCTTCTCCATGGAGAAATTTTCCTTCGGCTTTTAAAAATCAAAGTGATATAATCCAGTATAGAGGGTCAGATTTTTAGTATTATTGAACTTTCCCCTTCAAAGAGAAACATTTTTTTGGGAGGGGATACTGAAACAACTTTTCTCCATCATCTGAAGACTCGCTTAACGACCACATTGCTTAGTGACTGAAATTCCAGTCCCAACTGCGGTCGAAGTTGAGGACTACCTGTATACCATTCCCTCCTCAGGTGCTGGAATGAAAGGAAATGAGCCACACAAAAGTCATTCTAATCTACTGTTTTAATGGTTGCTTCAAGTTACAAGAATTTCTCCTGAGCACCAAAACTTCTGACCTTGGCATATAACTAACGGTCTTCCTAGGGGGTGCCCCTCCTTCGCTTGGTCATGTGTAATGACTCAAGGTGGATCTCCCTCTTCACACATGGTTCAGTCCTGGTTTCCCCCACATCAGGTTCTGCCTTGCTCACTGAAAACAAAGGCTTTAGTGCGTGCAACAGGATTGACTGAATCAGCTGCTTTGGGGTAATTACTACCGTCCCCCTGAAAAATGGGAATGGGAAAAAGCCAATAGTTATCAGGATCTATATACTTAGGTTCAGAGTCAATCCTACCCTTTCTCACTCTATTTCCCATATCCCTTTATGGCCACAGGGAGGAGTGGGAAAATAAAAAGGAAATGGAGCTAAGTGCCTAGGAGAAACTTGTTTGCACAGGGCCTCCTCAGGAGTGTGGCAGGGTGAAGTGCCCGGCTGGGGAAATGTGGCTGGATCCACGCCAAGGTCATGGAACTGTTAGGGAAGACAGATGACTTGGCACCAGACCAAAGGCACACAAACAGAACAGGGGGCAATGCTAGATCACCCCCGCAAAGGGGTACGGACGGACGCGGCCGAGATGCAGCGTATTTTGAAAAATAAGGAAAGTCGGAGGAAGGAGGATTTTGGATTTCGGATGCTGCAAGACCAATCTCCCAGCTAATTTGGAGTGGAGGGACGGCTCTGGGACAAGGGGGAAGGCCAAGAGAAAACCTGGCAGACTTGGTGGGTGCAGAGACTCGGGCGCTGGACGGTGGAGCGCGACAAGTTACGGGCTTTGTCTGACAGTGAAGCAGCCGTGAGAAACGCAGAAAGTAACGGAAATGAGGAGGGGAAGAAAAAGCCATCATAAAGCACAAGTGGAGAGTGAGGGAAAGAGACTTGATAGGGAAGAAAATGAACTAGGCTAAAGCTCGATTTATTATAGTTCTTACTCTATTCTGTGCATATGCAGAAACACGTTCTGGATTCGCAAGTAGTGCTTTCACTTGCCCAGAATCTTAGATCACAGTCCTGACTAGCGCATTAGTCTGAGTATCACACCGTCCAGAATAAAATCCCTCATTTTTGCAACATATAACTCGTAATAACCAATGGCATGTACGCCAAAGTATAAAAAGGATGAAGGATGAGGGACAGCAGAGCAGGGAACCTATTATTGCCCCTAAACAACTGGATTGGCAATGCTCGCCTTGCCTGTATATGTAATTAGATCTTCATATTAAAAGAGAAGTTGTAAATCTGGTCCTTCTGAACTGCTTTATTTAAAACAAATCAGTGAGTTTTGATTTTAAGCTTTTGAACAAAAAGAGATGCTATGTATTTTCATATGTTGCTTAAGATTTGTACGCGTTATCCTGCAATTTCCCCTGAAAAAGGAGCATCTTGCTAAAGTACCGAGCAAGTCAGACCTTTGTGAGAAGTGTTCTCTGGCATTAACCCTTCACTAAATCCTCAAACTATCCTACTTTGGACACGTGATGCCAAGCCCTTGCTCTCTGGAGAAGTCCCTCGTGCTGGGAAAGGTGGGAAAAAAACGAGGAGGATGGACCAGCAGAAAGGTGGAGAGACTCGGTTACAGTTGTGTTGGGGAAGTCTGTGCGGGTGCAAAAGTCGGCACCAACATGATGGCACACTGACTGAACGATCAATACCTTACCTCTATTTTTTTTTATCTTTAAGTTGGACACCCAACACAACTTTGTTACACTCTTTTGTACTACAATCCATTTCTGTGTGTTGAGCAAATGTCTGTGCACTATATTACGAAAACATACGACTGTTGGCAATAAAAATGCAAGAATTGCCAATCGGCTGATCCCACAAGACATCTCTGATCCTTTTTTTTCATCATCAAGCTCTTTGCACTTTCCTGTCCCACAGCAGTGAGCTCCAGTCATCCTCCGTGTTCCCTTAAAAGACCCATGAATGAAAGCTGGCACATTTGGATCTACCCGCCGTGATCCCCCAAACTCCGGATGGTTCTGAAAGAAAATCTGCATTGACCTTTCCCAGCCTGGTGCCTTCCAGAGGCACCACTGCTGATATGCCAAGAGCCCCCAAGGGACGCCGGCCTAGGAAAAGCTAAGCCCTCTGAGAGCAAGGGCGACTCCCCAGAGAGCCCGACCCAGAGATCTGCGGACCTTAAGCGAGCTGGACACGGGGCATCAGCATCCCTCCCAAGAAATGGGTTCAGACTGTATTCCCAAGGGATCAGGCCCTGCATGCTCAGTCAAGTCAAAGAGGGAGAGGGAACGCCCGGGCGCTGGTCTTCTTACGACCCAGACCACTTTTGCTGTGTGATCCGTACCTTCAAGGGAGAGCCTTGCTCGACCCTTTACTTCTCCGTCTTTCTCCTCTTCTCCACAAATTACCGTGATGTTGGACTCCCCATTACAATTCTATGAGGCATCATAACCACCCTCCCCTTCTGCAGGCGCAGTCTCCGCAACGGTGGTTGCTCCCTCCCTCCCTTCCTTCCCCACCAATTCTTTTTGCCTTTAAAAACGCTGCTGCAACATTTACAAAAGGGAGGAACGCATTTCCATTTCATTTAAACAAGTTTAGAAAGCACTTCTACAAAAATCTTCTCATGTGCACTCTGATTCATACAAACCTCAGCTCCCTGTAAGGTAGGGCAGATTTTTAAATTGTTTCATGGCACTGCGCTTGTCACCTGAAGCGGGTGGCCGAGCGGTTCAGGCGCTGGGCTCGTAGGCCAGAAGGCCACAGAGGTTATGAGAGAAGTATTTCCGCAAGGGAGCGGACGGACTTCTCGCCCTCTCGCTTCGCTCCGGTTCACAGCCGCTTTGTAGCTAGGGCAGTGGCAACCGGCTACTCCGAGGCCACTCGTGAGCTGTCCTAGCCACGGAGGGGTCTTTCGGGAGACCCAGGCTCCAGCCCTCTCTCGCTCAGAAAGCGGCTCACCGGCCGGCCTCCTCCCCTTCGCCAGACCTACATGGGAAGGAGGAAACGCAGGACGCAGGTCCCGCTCATCGGCAAGGCCAAGCGCGGCACCACGTTTTGCATTATGCTGCCCTGCTACCAGGCTTCCCACTGAATGTGAAACAGGGAACATGAACGCTTTGTGGAAAGGAAGAGGGGGGGGAACGGGCAGGGCCACCCTGGGCAGATGTTTGCTTCAAGTCTCTGCGTCTGCCAGGCAGGTGCTTGCTGGAAAAGAGACAAATCACTAACAATATCTGCAGCTGGCTCGATCCTTTCAGCAGCACCCATGTGTGGATGTGTATATAGCTGCTAAGGGTGTTTATTACTGAGAATTAGAAGGAGGAGGGGGGAAGACCGTGGTTTTTTGGTGCGTCCCCTGTTGAGTATGCAAACTTCGGAACAAAACCAGGAGTTTTCCCAGGCAAACTAGGTGGGGGTGGGGGAGAGAAATGGAGAGAGCTGAAGTTATAATGCCTCGAAGAATTAGGTTGTAAAACAGGGGCCTGAGACTGCAAATGCTTTCATTTTGTTCCAATCAGTCAGGCCAGGGTTGTGTGGACTCAATTCTGTTCATGTGCAGAAGCATACGCACAGCATGTGGCGATAGCCACGACCTTAGAGTCTTTAAAAAGCGAGTCTTTGCTCCTTGTGTAGATAAAGCTATTTGCAAGGGCATCAAAAAAACCTGTGGAAACGGGGAAGGATGGCTGCCTAGTGCAGCATGCAAATTCCCCCTCTTTTACAGTAAGCTAGAGTCAAGGGAGAGACTAACTCTCCAGAGTTTCTGACTCTTAAAATCCAGTGTGCTTTGAAAACCCCCTTCCCTGCCCCCCAAAAAACCTTACATCTAAAAAACAGGCCTTCTCAGATGGCCCCCACAGAAGGAACACATTCCTCCTCTTTCCCCTGCTGACAAAGGTCTTCCTCTGTCTGTTTCATGAATTCTCCTTCCTTGGGTTCGAAAGCAGATTTTTGCACAGAAAGCCCAAAAAGACTTCCCAAAACTATTGAATAGGCAAATTAGGTTCAGTGCAGGTCTGGTTTTGACTGGCACAGAAGAGTCAGAGCTTCAAACAGATGCAGCAGTGCTAAGGATCTAGAAGTGGTTACAGGAGGGGGGTGCAAAGGATACAGAGGTTGTGTGTGCAATCATACGCATTCATACATTGCTGCCAAGAAGCATCTCAGCAAAATCAAACTATTCTCTTGGATGCAGCTGAGAAAGAAAAGATATGCTCATGTGAACCCTTATTTTGACAAGGCATAGATTCTCTCTTAAAGGTTTGATCGTTTATAGATATTGCAACAGAGATCCAAATGAAGAAATGCAGGCTGAAAAAGACATCAGTCACTGGATGAAAACTTTTGCTTTTTTGGTCTACAATGTCTCGTTCATGCTTATTGGAGATCTCTGCTAGATGGCTCATTTTGCTTTGTTTTAATATATATGTAGATACCTGCAGATTTTGTGAGTCATCAATTTTCCCGAATCACAAATTCAAATGTAATAAAGCAAAAACTGTTTTGTAAAAAAAAAAGGTATCTGAGAGCTTTGCTGGGTGTTTCCAAAAGTTACACTATGTAAAAATCATGCAATTAAAACTGTAAGAGAGGGAGGATGACGGATAAAAAAAAGAAGCAGAAGAGAAGCTGTTGCTTCATTTTTTATTTTAATGAGCAGCTTATTGTGGAGTTTAAAAACGGGATAGCACAACAGTGACTAAAGCCACACCGTAAACAAGTTTTCCTAATATATTCCACCTGTTTACACCTCCAAAACCAGCAAGGCCAGATGGAATTTGAAAGGAATATATTGCTAAATGAATCAGGAAACAGCCAATATTCAATAGGGAAATATATCTCTCGGTTTCGGTCTTGTGTGTCAGAATCTTGTTCTACTGAAAAGAAAGGCTTTTCTGTTTTTGCTTGGGTAGGATGCCATCAAAGAATTGGGGGCCAAACCCAAACCTTTTCCTTGCAAGCTGCCAGTCCACACATGGAGGAACACATCGAGCCCCCCGGTCAGGCTAGCTTAGAAGTGTCTGTACTTGAGATGGGGAAACCTGGGGCAGGGGCAGTTCTCAAGGACCCACACCCCGGCTGTGCCAACTGGAGCTGCCAAGCCTTGCAGATCACCAATACCTGGAGGGCCACAGATTGCTTTTGACCAAAGTACACAGAGGTCTTCCCTACTGGCTGCTGTCTGATTTTTTACCTGGAAATGAACCTAGCATTTCCATGTGGCTTGTGTTTAATCAGTTTAAGCAATTCCAAGCAATTTTGCCATCCTCTCTCTGTGCCTTACATGGTACAACAGTAGCAGAAGACAGGAAATTTGTTCATGGAACTTCTTAAAAATCTAACACACACAAGCTAAACCAAGCCAGTATGAAACAGTTGTAAGAACTAGGGGAAAAAAGGAACCAGGAGAGAAGAGGCTCCCTTACATGTTTTAATGTAACTAAACAGCACAGAACTAAGTGCTTTCCGGATGTACCAGGAGGACAGAAGTCTTAGCCCAAATACTGACTGGGCATTATGCAAGTTACATCCCAACATATCTGGCTGGGGAAAATTGCTGTAAGGGCTGAATGAAAACCAGGGATTGTCTTTTCCTTCTTTTTTCTAAAGTGTTGATTAACCCACCCTAGAGCCGCACAGTTGGGCAGGCTATAATAAAAAGATTTTGAAGATAGGAGAGAAGCAGTGGGTGGTTTGGGCCTACTGCACCCAGCATATATAATTAATACTATGCTGAATACAAATATTAATCATTAACTGTATTGAGAGCACATTTATAATTCTGTGACTGTTTATTCTAGAGACATCCTGTAAGGTGGCTGCCTTTAAAAAAGGTCTGTGGCCATAGGAGCTTGTGACAGACCGAAATTCAACAGATGCTGTTTTCATTGTCGGTGCACTGGAAAATGCTCTACTTGTTGCATTCCAGCAGAACAAGAACAGCCAGAACAGATTCCAGATCTGTGGTCTGTACTTTGGAGCTTGGTATAGCTACCTGGCTGCGTATTCAAGGATACACCAATGGGCACCTTATTCTCCCCAAAGAGTTATGGGTGCACGGCTCAGAGAGACAACTGCCTCATCTTCCTGCACAATGTCCGAGGTACAGTTCTTGACCAAAAGAAGCCAGCTGTGCATGAAAAGAACCAAACCAGATACGCAGGGTAGCACCTACAAGACTGGGGCAAACCGTCCGGTGTGATAAACAGACATTTCCCATATTCCACCAATAAGCAGAATAAGTGAAAGGAATTCAGAGCTACAGCAACTGACCAACTTCTTTCTCGGGTGGCTTTCCAACAATCTTCATTTCGAGAAGAGTGTACCGTATATATTATCAGCTGCTGAAAAAGACGGGATATTCCCACCTATATTCCCCACTTATAAGTGTGTCCATGGGAATGGGTTGGGGGGAGAATAGATAATGACAAAAATGCTGGATTGGCCTAATCCAGGAAGGCGGTTTTTATGCCCAGAGGGTGAAAAGGTCATGATGCTAACTTTAGAAAGTGGGAGTGCTAATAGGCTCCCTACATAAAGCCAAAGGATTCCAGCTATTCTGACAATCTTATTTATTTATTTGTAATAAAGTAGCCCAAAGACCAAAACAGCTCAAATAAAGACATGCAGAGTATGTGCAAGTTACCAAGTGTACGCGTGCACTAAGAAGCATGTGTTAGAGGTAACTAAAAGCCAGAAAGACTTACAAATAACAGCAATAAAGTGCTTTCTTCCCACTTTAAAAGTTTGTCCATGTGTCACAGATTTTAATAGCGCATACTCAGCTTTTAAATGAAGCGCTGGCCTCCAGTTTCATATTAAATGCTTTCAAAATATGAACACAAGAACCTCAAAGTGCTGAATACAATTCAAAGCCTCAGCAAAAAATATATGTGGATTATACATGAGAGTTTGTCATTTTGATATTAGTGAATAAGCCACATTTTTAAATCTGCTGCTCTAAATGCAGGAGGACTAGTAACTTAGCTCTTTGAAACAGAGATTATCATTTCAAGCTTTTCAGGTTTTAGCGATAAAAAGGGAGCCTCCCTGTATAAATAAGTTACAAGTCGAATGATGAAATTGGCAGAGTTGGCAAATCTTGGTGAGAAAAAAAATGAGTCAGCACGAACAGGGGTATTGGAAATTGATGCAGTTGGCTGGATGGACCCCACACCCTGTTTCTGAAGAGAAGTACCTGCATTTTTAGAGTTTCAAGCCCACAATCCTCAACTGTGAGAGGGCTCTCCATAATCAAACCCAACAAAATTTGTTTTGATACATTTGCAAATAATATTTTGTACTTTTTTCATCCTTTTTTGCCAGACTTTATGATTGCCATATGTACTAATTGCTCCTACATAATTAAATGAACGTGAGCTGGACTTTCAGACCTGAACTGCAGAATCAAGACATGCTGTTCAATTGCCTGTTAGCCAACAGCCCCTCAGCATTTTACTACATCACCTTGTCTATGTGAAGTTTTCCCTGTCAACCAGGCCAGTCTCTGCAGGGTTTAGGAATTTTAATTCTTTTAACAACATACTACACAACAATGACTTAATTCACACTGAATCAACAGTGTGAACAATACAGAAGTGGAGTCATGTATTGATGCTTAAGTGGGAGTCAATAACTGCCTTTTGCAGAAAGGTAAGTAAAAATACACTGCCCATGCTTTTTTGAAATCTGTGAAGATAAATCACAAATTCAGAATTCAAGCAACAGCACCTGCCTCTAAACGCAAATATTTCAACCCACTCTCATCACCGTCACCATTAGAGTAATATACTTTGAAAGACCATCAAAGCATAGCAAAGACTTCCTAAACTTATACTTCAGCCCTGATGGATGTGCACTTTTCAAACCATTGCCTTCTTCCCACCAAGTCTGCAGTCCCGGGGTTTCCTAGAAGTCTCTCATTCAAGGAGTGATCACTTCCAACCTTGCTTTACATCAGCCAAGGGTGGCTAGAGGCTGCACTTGCTAGAAGGAAAGTTCAATTTAAAGTGGGCCTTGGTTGTGTAAAACGCACCAGCAGCCTCACATTTTAACAACCGAGTGGGTAACTCAAAGAAAACAGGTCATGCCTTATTCACCAGCTTGTCTTATTTGTCTGTTACTGCTGCATGGCCTCTTCAAATTTATGCATAGATTTTAAGGTGGGGGAATTCTTGAGGTGCTGAATTGCAACACCTAATAATGTTGTGATGACTAACACAAAGGTAGCAGAGAAACTTTCCTGCTGGGCAAGGATCTGAAACCCAGGCTTCTCCAATTCCACCCCAATAAAGTTGCCCCTATACTGGCTCTCTTTGGTGGGGCATCCACAGAACCTAGAACATTTTATTCTCAATATTTATAGTTCACCCATTATTCAGGGGACCTCAGGGTGAATTACAATTCATAACAGCGAGCTAAAACAAACACACCAAGTTCATTAATTAATAATTTAAAGTACACAATAACAACAAACAGGTAGCACTGACAGAGAGGCCCTTAAGGGACAAGTTTGTAAAGTTCCATCTTGTGGAACCGAGCGCAAAGGCATGACTCAGAAGGGTTGTCAGAACTGAGCACGTGCGCCTCTCCCCAACATTTTGCCCGGGAATTTGCTCTGCAGAACAGTACTAAACCTCCCGCAAGGCCTGAGTGCCTCTTCACCTACGGGGAGAGAGAGAGAGAGACTCATGTGCAGCTACATTTTGTTGGGAAAGGGCAGCGGAGGAGCCAGGCACTACCTGACAGCCCCCTACGTGCTGCCAGACTTCAGTCGAGAAGGAAGAACGGCATCAAACGACGATCAAAGGCAGGCCGAGCCAGACTGTGGGCTCCAGGATTATATGCCTGGAAAGCCATCAGAGGAAGCGGGCCTGGGAAGACAATGGCGAGGGATTTAGAGCCTGATCCCTGTTGTCTGAAGTTAAAACGTACCCACATACAGCTGTCCCAAAGCAGTCGCAAACCTCAGGTGTGCAGGTGGACAGGTACGGGCACACCGAGGCTGGCAGGAAGGAAAGGAAAGACCGGGGAGGTGCGAGGAGCAGGAGGTGCGGGAGATGCAGAGGAAGGCAGCCGAGGGCAAGGTGGGCATTGGCGAAGGCAACGCTGGTTCCTTCCGATTACGGCCAAATGGACTGAGCATATCCACCTCTCAAATGCCGGTCAGGCTACATACGGAGCTGGGGTTACTCCGCGACTGATCTCTGTGCTATGGAGATGCTTTCGGAACTACCTCCCCAAAAGATAAATGTGCAGTGATCGTCTCCCACCCCAGGATGTGTAAGACCGGACAATGCAGCACCGATAACGCGACATTCATCTTGGAGGTGGCTGGTGGTTTAACAGTCACCTCCCCTCCCCTGTATATTTTTTGGCTCCTCCTCTCAGTCCGGTGGATTGTTTAACTGTGCTTCATTGTTGTTATTATTTGTTTTTATTGTAAGCCGCCGAGAGTCCTTTTTGAGTTCGGTGGTATATAAATCAGATAGAGAGAGAGAGAGAGAGAAAGAGAGAGACAGGGACCCTGTTTGCTCCTTTTCGTGAAATTGGGTTTTTCACTCTTTATCATTCTATAAAGCGGGGCCTTGAGTGGACTACTGGGGTTCGGAGTCTAAAACAATGCTTTGGGACTGAATCAAGCCAACAGGCTGCCCTGAGTTATTAGACAATATACAGGGTCGAGGAATAGCCCCCCCACACACACACACGCAGGCACACACATTTGACAAAGAGTCCGGTACTTCTTGAGAGGAAGTCCAGCCAAAGAGAGAAGCAAGTGCCGAGAATTTTGGAAGTTGATGCCCAACTCAACTTGAGGGCTCAGGACTGGAAAAGGGCGGCTGCAGCTACAGCTACACCCATGTGCTCCTCTTCTATGCCGAAGGCATCAAAGCTGACGGGGGTGGGGAGCAGAGGCCACCAATGCATCAAGGAAATGGATGAGGTGGCAAATGACTGCCTGTACAGGCACCGCGGCTCTGAGGCTTCGGGCCGCATGCGTAATCCCTCCCTGTTTCCGTTTACTATTTGATGTAATTATAGTTCTTGATGGAAATCCATCTAAAGTGTTTCTTACTTACTGAGACACGTGCGCGTGCACAACTATATCCAAATCATTCGGTACACAGTTGTGCGGTACTTTCCCAGGCACAGTAATGATCGCAGGGACACCAGTTAGCTTTCTTCTGAACTGGCTGAGGCTGTCAAAGTGCCAATTTGGAGAAGGGAGAGCTGTAGCCCCCCTGCCATCACAGCGGCCAAACAATCAGACCTTTTCTCCCAGAGGTCGAAATGTCTACCTAATCGGGCCGATCCAAGTTATCCTCAAATGCTGTTGTAACTAAACTCAGGAGCAGCCATGGCACTTGCCAGAGTTATCAAAATGAACTTACTCAGCTGAGCACAACCGGTTCATAATGTGAAACTATACCCAGACAGCCCACGCGTTGCAGGACAGCTTCCTTGACCACTCAGA
The DNA here is from genome assembly GCA_032468055.1 of Acrochordus granulatus. Classification (NCBI taxonomy): domain Eukaryota; kingdom Metazoa; phylum Chordata; class Lepidosauria; order Squamata; family Acrochordidae; genus Acrochordus; species Acrochordus granulatus. Next base: position 364,401 of record JANHZU010001501.1, on the reverse strand, counting down.
TTAAAGCTCACGTTATAGCTTACCGGAACTGGCGCCCACCATAACCAAAACTCTCTAAAACACTTTTCCTTCTAGCGCCATCCTGCACGTAGCTTTGTTTCCAAGCTGCATCTCACGTGCACACGGCCCTGCAATCCCAGTGAGTTTTTACCTGGGGCTCACAGGCCTAATTTACGCCCTTCCAGAGCTGCTTCTTCAAAAGAGAAGAAAAAGCAGCAGCATAAATGAAAAGTCCAATTTCTTTACATTTGCATTGTAAAGCCATCGCTCAACTTCCCCGAAATAAATTTTACTATTTTATTAGAGCAAACAAAATGGTAATAAAACACTAATACAGCGCCTTGTATCCAGGGGAAGGGCTAAAATTAACATAGCCTGTGCTGTGTTTGCTATTACATTCAATTACCTTTTTACTTAAGATTTACATTCTCATCTCCCTTAATCTCCACATTGGTGGTTTCCAAATCACTCTCCCCAAGTCAGGGCTAATGTTCGCTCGGGACCAGCTATTATGAAAGATAGCTTGCTCTAAGCGCAGCACTGTTTCCCTCCAAGAGCCAGGGTAACAGTCAAGCAGCCTGCCATCGCTCAGAGTACCGCTGCCGCCAAACCAGCCGACTCTGAACCACAATGACGGACTCCCACAAAATCATGGCTGGTGTTGCTGAAAGATAATCATGGTTAGCACTGCAGCTTGCACTGCCTGCCGTCTACACCAGACGGAGAAAGCCAGCAGAAGGTCTCAGCACAGTGAGCAAGATTAGGGCAAGTGGGCTTCTTGACGTGCCGCTCAGTGTACACCTGGAAGTGCAGACAAGTGAACTGTGTTGAAACACTGCCTTTCCAAATTGTTGTATAAAGGACAATCCTACGACTGAGGTTCCTCTCTTTACGTGGTTTTGAACTTATTGTCACATCCCTACTGACTAGAAACTTATTTTCTTTTTCAAATGGAAAGAGGCTTCCTCAGGATGTGGTGTTCCACGTTCGGTGCCGGTATTTACAGTGTGGTGGTGGTGCATTCAATTCTCCATCTCTCAAGGCCCATACGTTTTCCCACCGTGATTAGGGCTACTAAAACCTACCATAATAGTTTGAGGTAGGAAGAAGTGAGAACCACCAGATAGTCGTCAACAGTTACTCCCAAATCCAAACTCCCTTGCATGGGATGTGGCCCTATCCAATCCCCTCCTGCGGCCACCAAATGCAGGAAAGTGGCTGGAGGCCACATCTCCTTGGTCACTCCCCTTCCCCTCTGCTGAGCTCAGCCACTGTTCCAGTTTTAACAGGCAGGGGGAAAAACTGCCCGTTAAAACTTGGGACTTCCAATGAAAACTTGGGACTTCCAATGTTTTGAATTCCATTTGCATCCTCCTGCTGCTCTTACATTTATCTGAATGTCTATTTTGTTTTGCCATATTTGGTGACATGGTTTAATTTTTGGAGCTTTATTTGTATGCAGTTTAAGGAGAAGGGACCACCTTTTCGGCATTATATGTACGAGTACACATACATATGTGTGTGCTTGTGCGTGTGTGTGTATAAATTGTGGGTTTAGCTAGAAAGGTAATATCTTTTTGCCACGCCTGTGCCCCAAGCTGGCTGTTAATGGCAGCACTCCCAAGCTTAGGCTGCATGAAGACAAAAACATAAATTAGAACAAAAGCCAAGATGACAGATGCAACACACAAAGGAAAAAAATGGAACGTGCGAGAGTGAAAGGTTTGCCACATTCCACTATTATTTCTCCCTCGTTTTGTTCCTCGACCAATTAAAAGAAACCCTGTCGTCAGCACGGATCACTCCTTGGGACCTGAGTTCCACTGGGCTTCCTTGCTTTTGCTTACCTTCCCCCACCTCATGCTCCTACTTCCTGCTTCCCCACCTTTAATAAATAAAAAGAGAAAAACCAACTCACAACTTTGAACAGAGGAAAGAAGGTGGGGGTAGACCTATATACTGTACAGCAAAAAAATACCTTTTATTTTACCTGGTCAAGGGATTTGGGCAAAGGACAACAGGTGTTACCGATGAGTGTTAAGTTGTGACTCACTCACAGAGATCTCTAGATACAAGTCAGGGATAAAAACACAAGTGATAAGCATGGAAGCTGCTCAGAGGCAGGAGGAGCGCATCTGGGCTTCACTTTTGGCACTACCACTTTTAAAAGTCATTTGAAAAACAGCACACTTGTCATTCAAAATCACTTGGGTGGGAAGATTCAGCATTCAGAAGGCAATATCCTATCTCTTGGTAGCAGGTAGTCAGATTCTCATAGCCTCTCTCTCACCAGCTGCTTTAATCTCTCCGACTTGCGCTTCTAAGATGTATTATATTTTTATTATTATCCCCGCAAGTGGATGTTCTGTATATAGTACATCTTTCTACGTGTGCACAACTCTTCCTATCCATCCATCTTCTGTCCTCACAATAATCCTGGTCAGTCAGTTGCAGAGAGCTGCCTGGATTCTGGTGGACACTTACCATTTTCTGGCACCAATGGCTTCTGGTACCATGGAGTTTGACTTGAAGGCTACTTTACAAGTCGTATGGTCTTCAATTATAATCATTACACCTTTGTATTTCGTTCACCCCTCCATCTGACTGACCTTTCAAATGCTTTAAGACATAGTTTTCAAACAAAGCAGAAATGAGTCATAGTTTTACCCCATCGGATCTGTAAAAAAACAACACACACACACACTGAATCCTTTTTGAAAAAAAATCTTAATGGAAGCACTTTAAAGAATAATGCTCGTTAGACTAGACATAGATAAGATATTCAATGGAAGAGATGAATTAAAACCAGGTTATTGTGTTAGCCAAGTCAAATATTTTGGAACCACTATGGAAAAAAGGCATCTATCGACCTAGTATATTTTCTAAGAGTATTTCTTTCCTTCTCACTGCAATAGACCATGCCACCTGCTGCCCCTACACCCGTAGTTTTAACAAAACTTAAGTGCCTCCAAAGGAGTAGCTTAATTTTCTTTTCTTAAAAGGAAAAAGTGTCATTCTAATTAGGTAAATCCACTGGGCACGTGGCCTGAAGTTCGTCACGGAAATTAACCTCTTCAAAAGATCACAGTTACTGAAATAAGAATGTACGTTTTGGCAAAAGTGAAACACGAGACACAGAGATATACACGTACACCCTCTGAATGCCTCAGATAATTATTCTCTTTCAATTAAATATTCTCTCTCCACGGAACAGGCCAAGGAGTTTTGTTGCCAAAATGCTGCAGTATGACAGAGAGACTCTGTTTGTATGGCACACTTACCCGTAATTAAATTAACCACAGTATACTAAATGACTAATTGTGAATTCACATGACTGAGCCATAAATTAACTACATGGGTTGGATTCACACGACACACAGACTAAAGCAGGGTTGCCAGTTTAGCACACAACCAGGAAGAGTAACAGTTTTGATGAAACGCACCACCTGAGCCACCAGAATCTGCTCACCGGAAGCTCTCCGATGGAGACTTCTCCCATACTTTTCTGCCTTGGGAACCTCATGAAATTCAAAACTGGAATGTTTTTGGTGAGTTGAGGTGTTTTCTTTGTGACGTTTTAAGTTGCTTGTATTTTTGTGTGTGCTTTTACGTTGCTAGAACACCACCCCCTCCCTCCTACATGCGCGCGCACATGCATACACACAGAAATCATCACTCACCTCTGAAGAGAAAAGAGGGGAAGGTTAAATGCTTGTGAAAATACGTTTATAGTTGTAATTGGAAGGGAAACAATGGCTTCTGCAGGAGAGGGCTACCTATATTTCAGTGCCCCGTAGATCTAACCACATAATTTAGACCACAGGATTAGAAGGGTACAAACACAAATGCTTGCAGGCCTGATCCTTTGACTAGACAGCCGGCTTAACTTTTGGCTTGCCTGTTTGCTTCCATCTTTGCTTGCAACCCCCTCTGAGCTTTGATTTCTAACCTCCATGTTCACCAGCCCGTTTCAATACAGTACTGTGAAACAGTCAGAGCAATGCCAGTGCAATTATGCAATTTGAGAGGCTGCAATAAAGGAAAGAAACAAAGCAAAGACCTGTAGACTACTTTCTGGAATAGTCTTCAAGGAATTCTTGCACATACTGTGAGGAAACTCAGACAGCAATGCCTTCTTTGGTAACTTTCCCTTCCTCTCTGGAAACTGAAGCTCAGCGGTGAAAAGACGGATGTCTCATAATATTGCCCCTCCCCTATCCCCTGAGAATATTGGATATTTAGATAATTTGTGACATCTAAATATCAATAGCTTAAATATTCCACTCTTATCATTCTCACAGCCTTTACAAATTCCAGGAGGAGGACCTGAAATTGCATCAAAAATCTAAACCAATGTGCCACAGCCCCATCTCATCTTGTCCAAAGGGATAGCCCATCACTGGTATTAATTTGGTTAAGACTTCAACTCCATACTATTCTTCTCCCCCCACCCTCCAGCCCATTTAAATGTAGGGTCAGAAATGTTCCAGGACTCTTGAGGCCAAGGGAATTTAAGGTTCCCATAATAGATCTGAAAAAGTTACCATGCTCTCTCATCATCTATGAAGTATGATCTTTTTTCCTTTCAAATGATGCCCACCCAGCAAAAAACTGCTTCTTATACAGCCACCACATAAAATCATTCTTATAACTTTAAGCCACCTAGTGTCCAAAACTACATCTCTTCTTTCAATTTGTATGTGCATACACATGTGTGCATGTACACACACACAGAGCAACATCTGGATATAAATTATTTAGCAACTAGAGAACAAGAGATGCAAGGAGAAATTCAAATCAGCAGATGGAGAAGTTAACTGGAAGAGACTGGAGGAAGCACCTTCCCAAATTACAAAAACTCACCACGATGATTGGGTAAAAAGGAGTCAAAATAACAACAAAGAAAGGGAAAAAGGCGAAGCTCTCATTTCAACTTTTCTCTTGCTCAAGGAATATTGAGCATTAGTCTCTACATTATAAAGGAGGTGTCATAATGATCTTTTCATGAAAAGCCCCTGAACAGGATGTCCTAGGAAACATTTCACATGAATATAGGTAAATGTTCCATTTTGACATAAACATTCTTCCATGGGAGCTATTCCAATCAGAGAGGGAGATGTATTCTCATAACCGAGACTCCAGCTGCACAGAAGTCTATCCCACATGCAACTCCTGAGTAGTCAGAACCCAGGGCAATTCCATCCTAACGGTACCTTAAGTCGTGGCACACACAATCGGAAGTCAGGGGGTGAACGTGCTGAAGATGGTAAAGGGAAGGTGTGCCTGCGAAATGCTGCACAATCTGTCACAAAGCCAAAACCTCCTCCCAGCGAGGGGCTGCTTGCAGTGGATTTGAAAGAAAGGGAGAGAGGAAGGGGACAGTCAGCGCGAAAACTACAACACTACTGTACAGCGCAAAATTTTATTTTACTTTGTATTTATTTCGTACGGCTGCCCATCTCAGCAAGTGACTCTGGGAGACGAACAATCTCAAAATAACTAAAAACCATTCCACTCACAAATACAAGCATTCAAACAAGCAACAGCTCCCGTCTCGAATGCCCAACTTTAAAAGCAACCCTTGGGAACAAGTGGCATGCTAGATTTCAAAGGAGGGGGCTTGTCCAAAGGCCCTCCTCTGATCGAAATTCAGCGAGAACTTTTGTCGGCTGCTCTGACGTCCCTGCGGTGCAGGTTTCCGGCCGTCCAAGGTGACAGAAGCAGCTCAGCTAACTTTGGCCCAACTACGAGGGGTCCTTTTGTGCCTGCCTTGCCACAACCAGCTTCCCTTCCCTTCACTGTTCTCCCACGTCCTCAAGACTCCTCTCACCTTGAGCAGTGTCAGGATTACCCAACATTTATACTCAATGCTTCTCTTTATGCCTTAAGACTTATTAAGAATGATAATGAGCTCCAACACTGACTACACGTCCCTCTCCTTCTCTCCCACTCTACTCCCCCCACCCCCATGATATGCATTCTCTCTCTCTCCATACGTGT
>JANHZU010001501.1:305033-323029 GCA_032468055.1 Acrochordus granulatus | reverse complement strand
TCCCTTCCTTCCAGGCCCCCCTGCTTCCAAAGAATTTGCAAGTGGATTTCACTCTTAGGTACCACCACAGAGTGAACCGCAGTGCCATAGGCTTATACCAAGTCAAAACATTCCATTATCAAAGGGGTTACCCCGCTGATCCAAAGATGCAGAGGTTGCAGGTTCCTTCCAAAAAAAAGGAAAGGAAGAAGGTAAGTCAGAATGGATATTCTCATGTTGTAGAATACAAGCTGAGGGCGAGGCAAAGGGCGCTTTGTCCAAAATGATATAGCAAATTCACTGGTGAAACTGAGATTTGAACTATGGAATTTCTAGCTTACATTTCCAGCTCTAACACTGCAGTACTCCTCCAGGTGAAAAATATACGTACAGAAAAAGGCCTGCTGTGCTGAGTACGCCAAAGGTGTACCCAGATTAGCTTCTGTTTTCCACAATTGTCAGGCACTTGCATTTGGAAAGTGCAGGAGGAGGTTTCAGTTCTTTAGAGTGATCTCAGCAGTAATATTCAGAGACACTGGAACATGAATGTTCTGCTCTGCTATTGTTGCTTGCTCCTCAGAGGCATCTGACCTCTGAACCTAGATGTTCCATGTAACCATTGTTACTAAAGTTTGTGAGCATTGGCTTCATCCATTTGTCTCATCCCATTAAAGATACTGTGCATCGCATGGTGATGCACACACACAGCCATAGAAACAGCAATTGAGACCACAGGAAAATTTATGAAATGTTTGAGTACAACTTTTCTGTGACAGTTTGCAGAAGTCCTTTTCCTCACACTTGACACACACACAGTGGTGGTCCACATATCTACTTACTGATGTTTTAATTGCTCTTATACTGAGCTTTTTTAAGAGATGGGGTATTTTTTGTTCCTTTATAACCTGCGGTGGGAACCCACTGAGTCAGTGGGAAACTTAAATGGAAAAAGAAATAAATATTTTCCCAAGGCTGTACACTGAAAAGCAAAGCTCTGGCAGGACATCACTAAAAGCACATCTGTAGGAACCAGCTGCATGTCAGGTCACCCTTTGGCCACCTTTTTCAAAGTGTTGCCTTTAGCAATGGTAGATTCAGAGTGTAGCAGTGTAATGCTCTCTGGGTGTGCTTCCCCTTTAAGGGCAGCCTTGAGCTGTCTTTATTTGCTTGTTGAAACTGTTCAGTTTTAGGACAGGGGGGAGGTCACACCTGTTGTGGAACTTGATAGAAGGCTTATTTATAAACTTTCAGGGCTTGGGATTCTTGCAGAGCTGAAAACGCTGATGTCCGGAGGGGAAGGTCACTGAAATGCTTGTTTATAAAAGCAGCACCAACTGGAAAAACCATAAAAGTCTGAAATGATGAAATTAACAAGCTATTGGATCAGGGTGCGTTGGGCAGCACATTCTCATGCCTGGCCAGCAAAAGCTTGCATGGAAAATTCAGCCAGTCAGCAACTCTGTCATTTTCTTATTGAGAAATCAGTATTAGCCCCAAGTATCCAAGCATGTGCCTTGCCCCGAAGGGGGAAGAGTTCATGTTAGCTTTATTTAGTCTAGTGGGGGGGGGGCTGAATATTTTCCTGTCTTAATTTGACCTTGATTGGGAAAGGCGAAAAGCCATCTCAGCAATGGCATATTGCTACTAATCTGCTCTTGACTTTTGGGACTTCAAAGAATTGTGCCACATGTTTGCTAAGATACAGGATGATCTTCAATGAGAATGAAATCCCAGCTATTATGATATATGCTGTCATGCCTTCCTGCAAAATTTACCCTTTTTATGTGCATATGCTCTGTTTTGAGGTTTAGCATCTAGACCTTGGCATGCTTTGCTGCAGATACAGGAAATCATCCAGAATGTTCCAATCCTGCTTAAAAGCCTTTTTAGCAAGACTAAATAATTGGAGAGGGAGGCATACACTGAGAACTTAGTACATTACACATATTTGGAGGGCATTTTTTACTATATAGCTACTGCTTCAGCCACGGTGCAAATAAATGAGTGCTCTGAGCTGGGGCAAAGAAAGGATAAACCCATCTCTTATTCTTCTCTCTTGGCTATTAGCAAGATCCAAACTCTTTTGCATGCTTTGGTGCCCAAGTGATGCACACGCTTGGAGCTGAGTTCATGTCTGTACACGCAGAAAGTTCCTGGATCCGCCAGAATCTTTCTTTCAAGAAAGCTTCATTTTCCCTCTCAATGACTGATAGCTGAACAGGTGGCTTGCAAGTCTGCAAGTGTCATAGGAACATGTCGTTTTAGAAATGGACAATTTGCAGCTCACTTTCTCTGGCTGACAGGGTGGTTTTCTGCTGACACATTCTTGCCTCTTCCAGCCAGAATAACTTATGGCGCATCTGCCCCCACTTTTCTTCAGTGGCTGAAAAAAACATTCTTTAGGAGGTGTAGGACCAGGGAAAATAACATTTAAGAATTTGGGAGCTATCTGTGAAGGAAGAGTGTTTCCTTTTAGCAGAAGAGAGTTCAGATTTAGAATATTCTACCTCAGATGGTTGTATTTTCATTCAAGATGATGCTAGTAAATGTTTTGAGAGTGGCCAGTAATTAAAAGTGATTATAACATATTATCTTGCTGTTGATAAAAAATGCTGTGGAGGACAATGGATAATCTCACGTAGAACTATTGGCAAACATCTGAATTATTAGGAAAGGCTGACTTTCTTCTGCTCCTTTATTCCTGGAGAAGATAGAAGAAAAAATGGTGCCTGAAGGCCAATTTGAACAGATGCCAAAATATGGAAGCTCAGTTATCTTCCTCTTTTTAGTTCATAGGAGAAGAAACATCACCTTTTGTCCAAACTAGGTAATTAAAATAGAGGCACAACTCTGCTTGGGCCTTGCCAAAGATTGTTCTTCCAGACTTGTTGTTCTAGAAGGACTTGGTTCTTCCAAATCACAATACTTTTGAGTACTATGCCAAAAGCTGTATGTAGGGGATGAGATTCAAGGCATGGATGGGTGACATCTGATCCATAATTTCATACAGTGATCCTTCTCAATTCTGCCCATTCCCTTTCTTCTGCCACTGGCTGCTTCCCAGACAATGAACTGATCACTTGATGGTGATCCAAACAGTGTACAAAATTGTTATATTTTCTTAGCAGCATTGGGTGAAGAAGAGCTTGATCATCTACAACACAGTTAAGATTACAAATTAAAGTGCACTGAATTTAAAATGCAAGAATAAAATCTTAGGAAAAATTTCCCAACTCGTAGAATCTTTTCAGATTCGAAGGGTAGTCAAGATCTTACTGTATTTTTCAGTCAAAATTTGCGAAGAGCCGGACACGACTGCGTGACTGAACAACAACAAAAAGATGCCTTTCTGTACATGGCCTCAACCACACTGGCTTATTCTGAGATATACATTCAAGGCGGTTGAGGCAGCTGATTTTGGGTTTTTCAGCTGTGCACCTCTCCAATGCGAGACTGATTACAAAGAATGCTGAAGGTAATTTCTGAATGACTGGCTCAACTTCATTCACTTCCCCTTTGCCAACTTGTACGTTGTGAATGGGTCTTCACAACTTTTGTGAATGAGATGTCTAATTACGCAGACTTTATTCTAATGATTTCTTGGTGATTTCTGTATATTTACAAAACTAGATTTTATCAGGTCTGCTTTATCTCTCCGTCTCTAAGCCTCAGTTTTAGATACCTTTTCATGAACAAGGAAATCCTTTGTCTCACATCTTTGACTATATTTCTTCTTGCTTTGAAGCTCCTTATTTGTTTCTATGTTAAAAAATTGTACAGCTCCTTCCTCCTAGTTGATTATGCCCAAATCTCTTTCAGATCACGACTTTTTCCTCTGTGTGTCATAAGAACTGTGTATGCATTCTGTTCTCCTTCACCCATTTGTGAATTATGTTGTCTTGGGTACCTCTTTTGCTGTCTTTACAGTTTCCAAATCTCCCCCTCCTCAGTATATGTATGTTTGGGAGAGGCGGCAGAGAGGGGGGACAGAATTGTCATTTTGCTTTGTATTTATCCCTGGATGTTTTTCTTCTGTTTGCATAAAGTAGATGGAGGCTACAATTTGGTGATGAATTCTATGAATACTAATCTCAGACTACCCTTGACCTGGGGTCAGCTAAAGATCAAAACCAAACCATTTAATATTTTCCTTTTGCAGATCAATAGAAGCATAAATTCACTCTCAATGACAACTATAATTTCAAACAGATCTATAGGACTCAGGCTTACATTTCCAAGATCAGTTGGGGAGCAGGGGAAAAGTGACTTTCTGCCTTCTTTTTCCCCTTTAGTACTGAACCTCTTTTGCCTTTTTTATGGCCCTGAAATGCTATTTTCAGTAGCTCCTGTCATATAAATATCTCTTGTTTTTCTTCTCCTCTTTCCCTCCTGGTGAAAAGGGCAGGAGACCTATTGAAAATTCTGCTTTATCTCTTTCAGGCGAGTTCAAGTGTGGGTCGAACAATCGATTCCTCCTCCTTTTCTTTTTTAAGTTTCCTGTCGTTCTTTTGCGCAGATCAGCACTGCGAGAAAATAGGAAGGGCAAGCTTGCATGCTCACATCCAAATGTACAGAGCAGTTAGAGAGAGTTCTCCCTCTATGTGCTGGATCTGACATATTAAAAAAAAGAAAAACTATCAAATGTATCCAAAGAAAGGTAAATGTGGGAATGATCAAACTTTGAAAATGTGATTCAGGTTTTTAATCCTCATTTGTCAAGGAATTCCATTTTAAATAAAGGTGACATGATTAGAGATGCAGGTAGAAAAGTGGCTATTGAGTTGCTCTCCCAATTTTTTTTCTGAACCTATATCCATAATTAGCTTCACTTACAATCTAGACATCTGCAAGACACCATTTAAGAGGAGGAAAAGCAGCACTTTTGCCACAATTACTCAAGGTAAGAATAGAAGGGATTTTAAAATGACAAAAAGCAAAATAATCCATGTTCTTAATTCTTCACCTTCACCACATTTGGAACTAAGACAAATACAGTTTTGGCCAACAAAAACACCCCCCAATCATTTCACGAAAATTCTTTGCTTGTGGAAAAATAGAAAACTGAAATTTATCTCTCCCCCCAAAAGCTGTATTAAATAGTAGGAAAGAAAGAGGGGGGAGGATTTGCTTTGTGTGGAAATAAAGACTGTGTAATGTGAGGACTTTTATTGCTGGCAATCAGAGTATTGCTTCTGGCAGTGGCTAAAGGTGGAAAGGAAAGATGATTTAATTTATAGAAAGGACAAAGATGTCATGTAACAGATTTAATCATTGAAAAGGAAAAAAATTAAAGAAAACTGGCTAATGCTGTAATTTACATTTCAGGATAATAAACGGGGGAGGAGAGACTATTGGAAAACACTGAGAGGGTGAAAAAAAATAAATGAGGGGAAATAAATAGATTTGCCTGTAAAACTAATAAATTTTAAAACAAAACCAGAAAGCAAAACACAACCCTGGAAAGTGCTGGTAAAATGGACCATCGATTTTGGAGTTCATCTGCATTTTGTATTTTAATAATGCTTACTCTCTCTCCCTCTTTTGCAAAATATAAAAGCTGATCTGATAAATATTAATTTGAACCATCATAATGTATTTGAAAATTCCAGCTAAAATGTCACCACATGGAACATTAATGTAATATTTCAAGGCCCTGAGAGCAATACTCATATTGATTGCATTTATTCCACTCTAGGGAGGAGAAATAACTCTTCAATGTGGGACACATCTGGTAGCCAAAGATGTAAAGAGCTGAGGGTGGAAATGCTTAGAAAAAAGGACAAGGAAAAAGAAGAAATGGAATCCAAGTAAGAAAAAAGATATACATAAAATATGTCCAAGATGGAAGTATAATTGGCAAAGCCCAAACTGGATAAATTTTGCTGTGGCTTATACTGTATTTGCAAATCAAACTTTTTCTTTTAAATGCTACATACATACATTATTGTTTTTATAAAATGTTTCCTAGGGCAACACTCTACCCAATGCAAGTCCACATATAGCAGCAACAAAAAAAACATACACTTTGAAACAAAACTCTGTAACCATCAAAGTAGATAGACAGACCAATATACAAGGAACTTGTATGTTGAAAAAATGTCAGAAAAGAAAAAAGCCAAAGAAGTGGCTTCCTGCATAGACTTTAAAATATCAGAAAGCGTTGTTCTTTACAAAGAAGCTTTTTTGCAAAATAATGGTTTTCAACTTGGCAAGGAAGGAAATCTGTGTGTAAGACAGAGGCTATATTTTCATGCAATGCTGCAGGAGGAGCCTGGAGACACACAGCCTGTCTAGAATCCCATAAAACAGATCTTTTCCTTGTTGTTAAGATTATTGATGTTCATTAGGTCTTGGGCGTCAATGTGTCTTTGTGTGAATGATATGAAATCTGACTCAAATTGTGACCCTGAATCCAACACTGTTAACCACAGACTGGCTGCAGCAAAGGGGTTACTGAATCCGGCTTCCCACAAAGTGAAACAGGTTGATAATCACCATTTCAAAGCATAGTGAAACACAGGACTTCTGCAAACAGTTTAAAGAATTAATACAATTGTTGGCTTAGAGAAGGGGGTGTACTTATTTATTGCCATGGCTCCAAAAAAGAGAACAGCCCTTTGAGATGGATTTTTAAATTTGAAGGGAATGTTTATTTTATAAAGAGATTTTCCTTTAAATTCTATTTTTTTCCTAAACAAAATTGAAAACTCTTGACTTGAGAGAGCAGGAAAGTTCATTTCTAATTTAAAGCCCAGAGAACTTTTGTCTGCAATTTGGTGCTGGAGTGAGGAAATTAAATTTGGTCATTGATGGGGAGCTGTTTTGATGGAAATCTTTCATTAGTCAGAATGCTTCTGAAGGATCCTAACCATCTCATGGATATTTACAGTCACTAGCAATCTAGTTTAGCCATCCAAATATTCTAGTTTCTATTCTTATGTATTTACAGGCTGACCATCTCATCACCAGCTCCATAAACTTGTGCAAAAAGTAAACAGGAACGCATGGATCTCTAGGAAGCAAAGAAATTATTTCCAAGACTATGTGTGCCACAAATGATCTACTGCTAGAGTTTTTGTTCATGATTGCTTAAAAGACATTTGAAGATGCAATGTTATCTTTCCTAAGTGCCTATATTTAATAAATATTTCTTATAGACATAACTTTTACAGATAGATTTTTTCTGCAATGCACATCAAAACCAACTTTTTCAACTTGCATGCATGAATTGGGAGACTGATACAATGGTCACCGCAATCATGCCTATTCTTGTGTTAATCACTGTTATTTTATTATTATTCAAAATTTATGTCCTGCCTTTACTCTGCAAGCTCAAGGTGGCTGTAGCCCTTAATGAAAAATAAATCCAGACCAGAAATCAGCTGGAATTCTGAGTAGGTTATGTAACAAGAGAAATTAATAAGGAGTGGGGTTCAGCCACAATTCTGTTGATTGCCTACTACATTATCTCAATCAATGGAGGCTTGAATTAACAATAGCTGAGAAGCACCGATTTATATAGTTGAAGAACAAATCCCAGTAGCCTATAACAGCCTTTCTAATGTCTCTAGAAAGAGACCTCTTCAAGTTCTACTAATTAGAAAAACCAATGGCTTAATCTGGAATCATCTTCACACAAAATATTATTTGAACACTGAATATAACCTCTGAAAGGCACTTCATAATTTTCTTTCATGGTAACTTTAGCTGATAGTTTCAGAGGCTCAGTGCTTTAACCTATGCCTCATACAGAAAGCCCAGATGAGATGCACTTTAACATCACATTCCATGACAGACTGGCAAAGCAAATTTCCTGAGTTCCAAATGTAGAAATCTCAAGAAAGGAAGACGCTGAGGTGTTTTCTAAAAATCCTCCAAATTGCATAACCACATAGTTCAGTGGCAGAGCCCTTGCTTTGCCAAAGGCCCCAAATCCTGCCTTCAGATGGTTAGGAAATAGCACTCTCTAAAACACGACTGTGGAATAACATTATTGGGATAAAGAGACTAATGGTCAAATTTAAATAGGGCCATTTCCTATAGCACTCCTTCAGTAATTCCTCCTAAAAGTTTCAATAAAGCTTTATTTTTTTTATTTAAACCAATCTCCAACAATAAGCATGATGCACAAGCTGAAGGCAGCCTGCCAAACCATGAATGGCAAATATCTTTGCTGTGTGCCATGGTCTGTCACAACAGCAATAAGGAAAGGTGTGGGATATTCTTCATCACTTGGCAAGCCAAAAAAGAGGGTTGTCGGATTGGATTCATTTGAAAAGATCATGTGTGATTCAGGCTATCCGAAAACATTTATGTTACTCTGAAAACTTCTCACAGTTTCAGGTATAAATTTAGGAAAGGCCATTTGGCCTTGTTTAATTTAGAGTCCTTAAATGGTTTTAGGGTGACATTCCCCTAATTTCCAAATAGCAAGCTCAAACAGTTAATCCTGATTTACTATTTGATTTGGGAAAATCATAGGCCAAAGCATGCCCTAGAAACAAAATTACAAAAACAGATGGGGAAGAGAGATTCTTCTTTCTTCAAGAGAAAGAAACAGAAAAAAACTCCAGAAAATTAGGCTACTGTAATAGAGTAACTCTATTAGAATAAGTACGACAATGATTTGTCAGGAGGGTTCAACTCTCTGCAATGTGGGGAGGTGAGGGGAGGAATCAACAAACATCCACAACTTTGCACTGGCAAAGCTTTATGCTATCCTTTGGCCTCTAAATGGTTAAAAGCCCTCTTGTGTTCATTTAAACTGTCACTTTGCAGAGCTGCCAAAATATTTTGATGGCTTGTACCAGATATCCTTGGCAGACTGTTCTTACAGTTGAATGGGTGGGGGGAGAAAAAGAAAGAGTAATAAGATAGTAGTGATAGGGTTATAAACCGGCTTAAAGAATGAATAATGCATAGCAAAGGCGCCACCTACTGGCTTCGGGAACCTTTAAGAGGAATTTGTGGGTCGATCCAAACTGCAAGCGGAAGGTGGAAACAACGCAGCCGGGTTTAGTCTCATTTGCTTTCTTTCCCAGTAACTAAGATTCCAACTTTCTCTCCCCATCTGACACTATTCACATAGGTCTTCATGGATTTTCCATTTTCCATCCACTGCCACAAAATTATTATTTCATTGTGTAGTATCTGCTTCTGATACTATTTTCCTTGCGTGCCAAAAATAACATGCAGAATAAAACTGATAGCAAAGAAATCATATTAATATTATCAAATATTGTTCTGAATGACAACTATTTTCACACATTTTATTTTAACATATATAAGTTTAACCTCATCCTAACTTATGACATGGGAGAGGTTCATCCTTCAGTCCAGGATCTATGCCAGGATGGAACCATGGAGAGTAGGTTGAGTTTCTAACCTGCAGCTGGCGACATGAAACAAGAGTGAAATTAAATGTTCTAGATGTCGTCTTTTCGCTGCGTGATAACCACTAGAAATTCAGACCCTTTTTGTCACGTTGTTCGTGAGAACACCTTAATACAGACTTCCAACAAGTCATTTACAGGAAGGGTGGCTCCCTTCTGTGCTCTCTTATTAATATGATGCCAGGACAACTGGGGCGAAGTTAGATCTGGATGGAATCTATTCTAGTCCATTACTACAACTCTGGGAGAGATGAATGGGAAACAGCCACAGTTAAAATATGTTTGGCAAACTACCCTTGCCAAAGGAAGTAGCAGAAAGGAAATGAATGGCCCTTTGGGATTGTTCCAGAATTAGACTTTTTCTCCCTTTGAGAAATACACCAGGAAAAAAGAGCCAGCTTCCACAACCGGGAGCCGTTCAACTCTATCAGAAGCAAACAAGCAGACCATCGTATACTTTTGCCCTCTTTGGACCACTGCACTCTAGGCTTGTATAGGCTGGGGAACTGAGGACTTTGAGCTCCAGTTGACCTGACCCCTTAAAGCAGAGGGAGAGGAGTGCTTCGGTGAGCTGACCGGGAGAAATCTTGGAGGGACAGACAGTTATTTACCTTTTAGAAGTGCTGTGGGATTCTCTGTCTGAGTTGCCAAAATACTGTGGACACTGTGTATTTTACTTTGGGGGAGAGAAGCAGCATTTGCTGTTCTGGGCAACATCTTAGACTGGTAGGTTCTGGTTCAAAGCAGCATATAATAAAAAACTCAGAATCAGTAGAGGATTCTGTGAATATCCAAATTAATACCTAAACAAAACAGCCCATAACATTCTGAGCCTTGTGAATAAGAATCAAAGAATTCTTCTTTTCTTATATTTCCCTGTGGCAGGCAATTTATTTTGCAACCTGAATTCAAGGCATGCCCTCACCACACACTGTGGGTTGTGCCAGAGATTTTGCTTGATAATCACACCGCACACTGAGGGTCAACTTTTAATCTGCAGTTAAAATGCTAGTGGAGGAATCCTAACACATTCCACCCTATATTTCTGCAATTTTACAAGTCTGAATTGAGTGATGTATAGTATGTAGGCAAAGCAGAGTGAAAGATCGGAAGTTAAATAAGGTAGAAAGTGCAGACCGAATTCCCTACGTCCTATAACTTTACGTGTCAATCTCATGATGTGCCAAATGGAATCTATTATTGGTATTGTTATATACTTTATTATTATCCTGACATTGTCCTTGTGAAGTAGATTATGGGGGAAAGATGAGCTTCACACCTGACTGAAAATTGAACTTGAGTTCCTGCATCTCTAAGCCATAGGAAGGACAACCCAATGCCCCCACCCATGTGAACCAGTGTTTGGGACATTCATTCCAATCACCCAAGTTAGTATGACCTATGGCAGGGACTATGATAACTAAATTCTAAAATAAATGGAAGGCCTGCCTCTGTTCTAGCCGCATCACTAATACTAGAGAGTTACACCTTTCTCCCTATGCATAGTACGTTCTGGGTAACAGCTTGGATGCTACTTTTTACAACAAGTGAAATTTCTGGACATCCTTCAAAAGTACCACCGTATGGAGCAATTGCAATAGTTAATTTGGGATGTAATAATGGCAACGTTGCCAGGTTTGTGTAGCTGAGGAGCTGTTGCTGCTAATTCATGAAATGTAATTGCATGATCACATTCGTTGAAACTGCTGCCATCTGGGATTGCTAAAACACTGCAAAACTCCAGGCCTCCTTTCAGCAGAAGTGCAACTGCATCCCAAACAAATTGCATTCCAACCTTAGACCCTGACTTCCTACACAGCAACTTCTCTGGTTTGAATTTCAGCTTATTCACCCTCGTTTTGCCAGTCATTTCCTTGGAATGCCAAACAGCAGCAGCAAAGCTGTGTATTGTTATTATACTTATAGTATCTTACTTCAAAGCTCCACATAGCACTGCAATGGTTTCATGTAGATGACTGAGTACCATACAAGACGAAAATTATATTTATCAGCTCTGGGTTTCCTCCATAGATTCTAAGGGGTACTTGAACAATAAGGCAATCTTCCATTCAGATCAGACTGAGACTTCTTAGCCACAGCATAGTGACCATATTTGCCTCTAAACCATGGAACTGAGTATTTAAGTTGCCTAAAAATCCATTAAGTTACTTTTTTACTCTGAGGACATAGCCCATAAACTATCAAAACAATACTAATAATGAAATCATTTATCATAGTTTCAATTTTTTCAAAGTTGTTTGATGTTCTCACTTAATTCGTCTGCTTCATAATATATCAACAGAGTCAATCAAACTGAAAGAGGGTGATTGGCCAAGGAAAGATTTACCTGAATGTGAATTTAAATTAATATTCCCTCAAACCTAGTCCAATTAGGATACCAGCTCCTCTCAACGAACAATCATTCTCCCTATTTGATGTGTTCCAAAAGGAATTGCCTTTTCTTTCTTTTCTTATCAAATTAGCCTATAGAATGTTATTACAGATATTGAATTCCAAAAATTTATCACCATGATCTTTACCTTGATGAGCATAATCTAACAATCTCCTTTCTTTCCTTTTTTCATGCATCAAGCTTTTTGTTTTATC
Organism: Acrochordus granulatus; assembly: GCA_032468055.1. NCBI lineage: Eukaryota > Metazoa > Chordata > Lepidosauria > Squamata > Acrochordidae > Acrochordus > Acrochordus granulatus. The sequence continues at coordinate 311,051 of JANHZU010001501.1, read as the reverse complement.
CTGGAATGTTCCTAATGCATATTCTATACTGCTGTTCTTCTGAGCTCCATATCTGCCTACGCTTGTGAGTTACACCCCAACAGCTCCCTGCTGTGCCCCACCCAAATTAGGTTTTCTCTTTGTGTCCACCAGCCTTAGTGCCCTTTGCCACATTCCTTTTTGCCAGGAATTCTCAAGGTCTGGTTTCCACAGGAGTTCATTCTCTCATCTATCTACACCCGACCCCTTTGAGCATGGGATCAGAGCCAAAGTGAAATTTGGCATGCATCTAGAATTCATTCCCAATGTTTAATAAAAAGATTAGATTTTTTTAATACAAATGTTATGTAGAAATCTGAACCAAGCCATTGAAAATGTGACTTGAGATACCTCTGTACCATTTTGATCTTTCACAGGAATGGCCCTGCCTGAAAACTCAAAAGGACAGAGGAGATCTAGGCCCTTTTTGTTCAAGGGACATTATTTTCTGCTGCTCCCTCACCTTACTCATGGTGTTTAGGGCCTGAGTTCAAGGACCTATTCTTTTCCCCTCAGCTGTATGCTGCCAAGCATCTTCACAAGACAGCTTTCACATTAAAGCATCAAAGAGCAAAAAATATTCTAGTGGTACAAAGGTGATGCTTTGACTCCCACACTGTTCCCAAGTGCATTCCATATAGGAAAACACCTGCTTTGCTTTTCTGAAAATTAGAGGCTATGTTGAATGAAATCAAGGGAGGACACTGCAAAATCTTGAGAAACAGTAATCACTCTACATCACCAGAATTTAACCCACATAATGTTGGGAAGACTACTTGAGAGGAGCATAAAAGTGACAATTAACTATTAAAACATGCAATATCAATCTCAAAAGGCGTGTACTCTGATTATCAATAAACCAGGGTAACAGAGTATCTTGCAGAGATGCAGAAAAAATTAAGAAACTTGTCAGAGACCAGCCAAGGATTTCTTGGTAATGGATATGAGATTTCAAATAGGGAACTACTCTGTATGAAGGGGGAAAAATGGCCTAAGAGCTTCATTGCCATACTTTCCTTTCACAATGATCAACTTGCTCTCTTAAAAAAACTGCTTTTCTTTTCTATAATTGTATTTATTTGGGTGGAGTACTGCACTGGTATTGCATTAAAGAAAAATTTTAAAATATATTATGCTCATTCTTTATTATTCATTCCAGGGATATGGGTGGGGTTCATTATCGGCACTTTCATTATGAAAGCCATAACATGAGGGCAACCCACAATGTGAAAGAGATCCTGTAGCAAGGCAGTGGTTCAAGGTTTGTTTGTTTTGTGCTCTTTTTTCTGAACTGATAAATTAATGTCTTTTTAAAAGTAGGTTAGGTAATAATGTTTGCACTTACATGAATACAGATTTGTAGGTGGACAAAGTACATTGCTGGATTAATATGGAGATAGGCCCTTTTACATGTAAGAACTTTTTAAAATGCAAAATAACTCTGCCTTGACTCTCTTTAATATAAGATGGGACAGTGTGGAACTTGGACAAGCTTTATAGAACCTGTTGACATATTTATATTATTTCAGACGATATAACTCCAGTATTCCTAGAATCTCTGGAATGCCTCTTCTTGATTTGACCTACCTTGAAGGGCTCACAGCTCTTGAAATACAAGTGGAACTGGCTTTTTTCCCCACTTAACTCCTTGGCCATCTTCAGAGAGATTGATGGAACAAAGTGTATTTTTTGCTTTGGAAACCACAAGCTAAGGATGTATCTAAAAGATATGAACACATAAGGTGAACATGGGAGCATCTAAAGCTTCTGGGAATCATGCTGTTATATATTCTACATTGCAAAGAAAGTACATGTCAGGAAAGACAGCCTTTTAAATTATTTTTTCTTATTGATAGGGAGGGAAAGAGGAGCTTGCAGAGTTTTCTGCCTCAAATGCCAAAACGATGAGGCTGGTCTTAGGTACTAAGCCCCTTGACTCAGTAGGATTGGAAGAACGCACCGACTGCTGTTCAACTATGGGCATCCCAATAACTTGACTGGACCTGAAAGAAGTGAAATCACAAGTAACATGAATGAATGGGAACTACTGATGTCCCATCACTGTTTATTATTGTCGTTCACAGATAAACATTCATTCTTCTCCATGAAAGTGCACAACAGAGTGGCTAATCCAAGGCTGGTTTACTGATCAGCACCTTCTGACAGGATTATCTGAATCCAGAATAACCTATCACAGTATCAGCTTCAGTTACTATGATATCTTTCCACATAAAGGAAAGGAAAAAAATATTATGTTCAAATATAACAGTACCTAACCTTAAATCCACCTCTGTTAGATTTCAGAGTCAATGTTAACTCTTTTCATCTCATCAATATGCAAAAGCTGTCCCCCCAACACTGAAACTGAGGAAGTGAGAAATAATGTAATGCTGTATTATTTTATGATATTATGTACAATTACATCTCTCAGTTTTTACCCGAGTACTATTTTGTATACTTTTAAGACTTTTAAAATGAACCAAATAATTTCTCTTTAATGGAGTAGACCTGCCTTCAATTTAAATGCAAAACATTATTTCTTCTCTTAAAGTATAACCTCAGTCCATCTGAAAATATAAAATACCACTATTTATAAAACCATAAAAAATGAACAATGAATTTAATCTTCTGCAACTTCCTGGGGAGGGAGTGGAAGTAAGAAAGCAGCAGTAGTTAAAATCATTTATCCAGCTGAAAAAGAATAACAGTTGAAGTGAAGAAAGAATGCAGATTTTTCTAAAATATTTTAAAGAAGGAAGAAAGGAAGGAGGGCTTGGCCTATAGTTGATGCAACATTAATAACAGCAGAATTACATTTTTTACTATGATTGAGAAATTAATTATGCAAAACTCATGGACTTGTCCTACTATGATAGGCAGCAAATAAGAAAATAAAAATGTAACAGTCCCTAGGTAAAAGCCATAGCCTTATCTCTTTTGGAAAAGCTTAGTACTCTTCTCATTTTGTCTCTTAATTTGGTGTGATCACAGCAATGATGATGATGATATCCTCAAAAACATCTATTAATTAGCTTCTGCAAAACTATCATCATGCTTGGCAATGGCCAAGCAGCCTACTGTCAGATGTCCTAAGTGCGCCAGTTCCTCAACTCATCATTTATTTTTGAAGTTTAGAGCCAAAATGTCTAAAGAGTTAATAAGACATGCCTGTGAGTTAATGCATGCTTTGAATGCATCTGAACGCAGTGACTGAGTAAATGCTGCCATATTAGCAGGAAAGATTATAAAATGATCTTCACATACTAGCAAATCTCAGCATTGTTTAGGGTAGTCAAAATCCAGCAAAGACATTACCCTTGATCCTTCCCAAGGGGATGACCAAAGGGCACATTTCTTCAGGGTGGGCCCTTTGATGACAACTCACCAAACACTGGAGTTCAGAGAAGCTGCAAGAAATTAGCTAATACAGTTCTTCAAGGAATGGATCTATCGCTTGCTTGGTTGTGGATTATATACATGCTGAAGATGCTTCATTTGTCATCCTCTAGTCCTTTCTTACCAACTCCCAAAATTTCATCTTTGCTACTCCAGATATCTTCTCCTGGAACCTGTCGTAAGAAGATTCAGAAGTTCAGAAATGATGAGCCAGAGAAAACTGGAGGCAAAATAAGGCTGAAAAAGCGATTGTGTAATAAGATTTCCTTTTGGCAAGAGGCAAAGGAAGAGACATATGAGAGTCAGAAGGAAACTGGCAGAGCACATAATTACTAATATTAATTAAAGGTAAAGGTTTCCCCTGCCAGTTGTGACCAACTCTAGGGGGTGGTGCTCATCTCCGTTTCATAGCCAAAGAGCCAGTGTTTGTCCAAAAACATTCCATGGTCATGTGGCCAACATGACAGTACACCAAGGCGCACAGAATGCAACTATCTTCCCACCGAAGGTGGTACCTATTTATTTACTTGCATTTTTACGCGCCTTCGAACTGCTAGATGAAGCAAGCAACAGGAACTCACCCCTTAAGCGACAGTGTTTGAATCTCGAACCCTTCGATTTTCAACGACAAGCCCAGTATCTTAACCACTAATAAATTAATTGATAGGTAAATTACAAATATTGAAATGTACCCTTTGCAAAGGAAAAGAGATTTGAAAAACTTTGATCCTATATACTCATCTATAAAAGATTCTCTCCTCTCTCTGTCCTCCATTACATATTTCAAAAGCCATTAACCAACTCAGAGCCTTCCTAAAGAAGAATGTCAGAATGGTCCATTTACAAAAGGTTGCAAGAAGCAGGGGGAGAGGAGATGAGGCAAGGCAAATGCAGTGGATGTATTTAGTGACCTGAAATGCATGAACCAGACTGAACAAGTAATGATCACAGAGGTCAAAGAGGGGACACCCCATGCAGGGATAATGCCTAATGAGTGCCACACTGAATCTCTGACAATTATATGAGGTTGGACTTTTAGGATTATACATTGAAGTTGTATACCAGTCAAGGATAAAAAGAAAATTAATTTCAGAAATAGAATAGCATTCTTTGGCAAAAGACACTATCCTATGAATCTGTCATCTGACAGAATGAAAAGTACACAAAGGCAATTTCAGCAAAATTCTGAGTTTATACTTCAAATCCTATGCTCATATTAGAAGCAGAAAGCATCAAGCTGGCTCAGATATCAAATTTATATTGTTACATAGGCACAGTGAAATTTTTGTGCCAGCATAGCAACTCAGGATGGTAGAATAAATCTTAGTTGCTAAACATGCTCCATGTTTAAAATAACTGAGCAAGACAAGGGACAAAGAAGATGGCAGAGTTCAGTAGAATGGATGGACCATATCATTCCAGGATGCAAGTCTGCAATACTGAATACTCCACTATGTGAAATGTTTGATGTAAATCATAATTCTGAATGTCTCCCAGCACAGTTAACATTATTGTTGAAGAGTATATGTGTGTATGCATACGTACAAACATACATACATATAAAAAAGATTTCCTGCCAGTCGTGACCAACTCTAGGGTGCAGTGCTCATCTCCATTTCCAAGCCAAAGAGACAGCGTTTGTCCGAAGACGCTTCAGTGGTCATATGGCAGGCATGGCTATACACTGAGGCACACAGATGCTGTTACCTTTCCTGCCAAAGTAGGCAATACCTATTTATCTACTTGCATTTTTACATGCTTTCAAACTGCTAGGTTGGCAGGAGTTGAGGCAACCAACAGGAGCTCACTCTGTTGCATGGCAGCACCAGGTCTCAAACTCAGGCCACTGACCTTCCAACTGTAAAGCCGAGCATCTCAACTGCTCACACCACTGCGCCTCTATACATACATACATAAGTATGTACACATATATATGCATATTATGTGTATGTGCACAAGTGTATGTCCATGTATATACACATATATACATGTGTTTATCTAGTAAAGCATTAGGTGCTGGTCCAAACATCTAAGGAAGGCAATCTCTTTCACATATGGTACAAAAATTCATGTTTTATATTCCAAGATTACATAAACAGTCTATTTTTGGAGAAAAGTAAGTATCCAAATAAAATAAGCAGCTCTTGCCAATTCCCTACAAGTTCACCCAGATGAATAACTGAATGCAGAATTATTTTTAGCTACCATGATTTAGACTGTACAAAATTAAGAGTTTCTCAGGTGTTGCCCACCTGCTTTCAAATCTTTTTTTGGCAACAAAATGGCTAGGAAGAAATGAAATTTGAAAATGTCAAGATGTTAAACATGCTATTCCTATGTAGAATAGCAAACTTCTACCCTTCTATTAATTCTGCCTGGCTACAAAAATGGCAGCTATTCTTAACTCTCATGAATCCACCACTACAAAAATCCTTATGAAATCTAATTCATTGTATTATGCTGAGGAATAAAAAAAACTGTTTTTCCTCCATCTCATCCCAACAACCTGCAAGATATGGTACTGTTTTATTTGTCTGTGAAGACTCACTCGTCCAGGGTAATTGCATCGCAACAAAGTTTAAAAAACAGGCATCTGGACTGGAT